>JAXQQM020087365.1:197500-252500 GCA_034641835.2 Pinus albicaulis
CTTTAAAAATTCGCAATGAAAAGATAAATAAAGAATCAATCACACTAAAAAAATCAATATACTTAAAAAAAACCACTTTAACTTATATTGTAACATGTATTGTAAATACGAGTAGCCTCTAAAAACCTTGACCTTAATGTTTAGAAATAAAGTAATAACAATATCATATTTGTGACTAGCTTCTAAAGCTTTATATCGACTTAAAGAAAAAGCCATAAAAATAAATTGAAAGACATTTATATGAAACGAATAGCAATATTCACATTTTAAGCATAATATACTATAATACTGCATAACAATTTTGGAGGCATTTTACTATAAAGGTAGCCTTTAATAAAAAAACTAGATGTTGTTTTTCTCAGAGTTGTAATAAATGGTTCCAAAGAAAAGTTGCACAGATAAGGTTTCTTACCAAAAACATGCAGTTTAAATTTTTCACACGTTTAAATCAAAATAATTATGCAGTCTTCACTTTTAATTAGTTCCAAGGAAAGAAATATTATGAACAAAATTAATATATAACTAGTTACGACCAAAGAAAAATTATTAATAAAGTTAATATATAATCAATACTTCAAAAATAAATCTACAAACTGCAGGTTTAAAATAATGATATACGGAACATTTAAAAACACCTTAACTTAATTAATACTAACCTGGCTTCGAGGATCGTAAATACCAGCAGCCGCAAATAAATAATGGGGCATTTTCATCTCCTGCATCTTCGGGCATCTGCTACACCTTGTATGAATAATTTTGCTTACATAAGCTACATCAAATTCAATAAACATTATATAGAGCCATTTGAGTGTAAAGGTGGATTTAAAACAACGAAACTAGACTTTGTTTTTCTCGCCGTAGAAATAAATGAGAAGAAAGAAAAACTTCACACTTAAGCTTTCTCAGCAATGGCAGGCAGTTTACGTTTTTCACACATTTAGAAAAATAAA
Source organism: Pinus albicaulis (assembly GCA_034641835.2). Lineage (NCBI taxonomy): Eukaryota > Viridiplantae > Streptophyta > Pinopsida > Pinales > Pinaceae > Pinus > Pinus albicaulis. Next base: position 198,451 of record JAXQQM020087365.1, read on the forward strand.
ATAAAATAAAATTCAAGATGCACCCTTAAGTTTTTGAATATAAAGAAACAAGGTCTACCTCAATGTAAAGTTAGTTTTGAGGAAATAAATTATGAATTCAAAAACAATTATGTTGTGCTTTGAAAGAAAACTAGTGTTTAACAAAATGATATGAGAGACATTTAAAAACACCCTAATTAATAATAACCTTGGCGTTTAGAACCAGAAAATACAAAATCATGAAAAAAAGCAATCGAGGAATCAGATCTTGTAAAACCCTACCCATTAAATATTGATCAAACAGATCCTTAAATCGAACTCAAACACCATCTACGGATCCAAGCAAGGTTCGAATTAATGAAAAAAAATAATTCAAAGATAAAATAAATTAAAATAAACGGGCTTTGAACCCCATCGAACAAAAGAACTTAAAAATCTATGAATTCCATGCATGCCATCTCCATCTGTCAATTCCATGCCTTCTCCTCTCTGTAGTATACACACACAATACACATATCCCAACACACATACACTGAGACAACACAAGAACATGTGCGAGAGAAGAATCCTATGATTTTAGTTTTCAAACAAATTTCAAAATGAGTGTATCGACAACTAGAGTCTAGAAAAAAAGAAAAAAAGCGAAAACCTACTAGAGAGAAGCGAAGAACTACCACAGAGAATAACCGCAGTCGCGAAGAACTACAAAAAGAATAGCCAGTCCCACTGATCAAACACCTGATCACATAATTTGAAAGCTCAAGAAAATCTCGGGACATGTTCGATCATTTTTATCTTTCCAGAATGGAATTAGTGGATAAAAAGTAGGCTTTGGCTTTAAGTTGTTTTCTCCACTAAAACGATGACACGTCTCCCACGTTCAGCTTAAAAATTAGACGTTGTTCCACTAAACCTTTTAGTTGTTTTCTCCACTAAAACGGTGACACATGTCCACGTTCAGCTTAAAAATTAAAAATTAGACGTTGTTCCACTAAATTTCAATTGGAATATTTTGCAAGATGGTGGTGGTTGCCCTCGCATATTATTTTCCTTGGCATCCAACGGTTCACCCAATTTTCTAATCCGTTATTCAAAATTCAGCTTCAAAATTATTTGAATGAACATAGAAAAACATTTCCATCTGGGTAATTTATTAAACTCATGATGTATGGTTAATCTAAATTTTTTATTAAATTTCATGTACATCCCTATCCGTTACAATTAAAATTGAGACATGTTTGAGGATAGGATAACCAGTCTAGATCCATCTAACTTTGGATCTATCATGCGCCAAGAGGGATCAAATCTCTCGAGGTGCAAACCTATTTTTTGACTGCAAAACTTGAGGAAAGGTTTTCACCTCGAGAGATTTGATCCCTCTTGGTGCATGATAGATCCAGAGTGAGATGGATCTAGGCTAGTTCCAGTCGGAGGCATCAACGTCACATTTTTTAGATTATTAAAATTTTTGTATATTTTTTAGATGTAAGATGGATCTAGGCTAGTTTCAGTCATGTGCTGCCAAGGAAAATCTATCAAAGATATGATTAATTTTATCAGTAATATGTAAATATATAAAATATTAATATAATCATTTTAAATATGCTAAATATTTATGAGATTAACTTGGTCATTTTAATTTTAAATTTTCTTAGTTACTTCAGTTCGTTGAGATGATAATTATTGTTAATAACTATAATGATGAAAAATGATGAAATATTTTTTTTAAATGAAAAGTGACAATAATAGTGTTGAAAGATAGAAAATGTGAATAATAAGACTGTACTCATGTTACAATCAATCTCAAACTATTTTCTTCTACTATTCTTATTTCCTCCCTTGTTAGTTTTGTTATCTTTTCATATCGATTATATGAAAAAGAAAATTTAAATCGTAAACCATTTAAATATTTAGCTCGATCTGTTGTAGTAAACATGATACGTTGTCTCTCTTGCTCTCCAATATTAATAGCTTAAATTACTATAACACAAAAATCAATCTACATTGTTAATAACGTTTTGTGCTTACACTAAAATCAATGCATATTGTTAATCTAATCACTTTAATATTAATGTTCCGTCATATATCCAATTACATCAAATCATAAATCAACATATACATTGAAATCAATGCATTTAATGCAAGCAATCAAATAAGATTAGAAAATAACTTCTACATTGAAATCAATGCACCTAATGAAATCAATCAAATAAGATTAGAAACCGACATCTACACTGAAATCAATGAATTTACTGAAAGAAATCAAATAGGATTAGAAATCACCATCTACACTAAAATCTATGCATTTAGCGCAAACAATCAAATAGTATTAGGAATAATGTACATTGAAATCAATGCATCTAGTGCAAGCAATCAAATATAATTATAAATTGACGTCTAAATTGAAATCAACACATCTAGTGCAAGAAATCAAATAGTATTAGGAATCATCACCTACACTGAAATCAATGCATCTAGTGCAAGTAATCATATATCATTAGAAATAAATATCTACACTAAAATCAATGCATCTAGTGCAAATAATCAAATAGGATTATAAATCACCATCTCCAGTTAAATCAATCCATCTAGTGCAAGAAATATTCTTCCCTCTCTCCACCCTCCATCCATATATATATCCCCATCCATCTCTTTTTTTTTGTCTCTATATCACCACCCTAAACACACACGCTCTCGTACTCCATATATATCATTCTCTTTGTCGATCACCCTCTCTTCCCATCTCTCTCTTCTTCCCTCTCTTCCCCTTCTCTCCCTCTCCCCCACTAATATCTCTCTTTCCTCCTTTTTTCCTCTCTCTCTCTCTCTCTCCATCTTTCTTATCACTCACTCTCTCTCTCTAGGAACCAACATCTACACTGAAATCAATGCATTTACTCAAAGAAATCAAATAGGATTAGAAATCGCCATCTACATTGAAATCAATGAATTTAGTGCAAACAATCAAATAGGATTAGAAATCATCTACATTGAAATTAAGTCATCCAGTGCAAGTAATCAAATATAATTATAAATTGACATCTACATTGAAATCAACACATTCGGTGCAAGCAATCAAATTGTATTAGAAATCACCACCTACACTGAAATCAATGCATCTAGTGCAAGTAATCAAATATCATTAGAAATAAATATCTACACTAAAATCGATGCATCTAGTGCAAATAATCAAATAGGATTAGAAATCACCATCTCCACTTATATCAATCCATCTAGTGCGAGATATATTCCTCCCTCTCTCTGCCCTCCATCCATATCTATATCCCCCTCCATCTATTCTTTTTTGTCTCTCTATCTCACCCCCCTAAAAACACGTGCTCTCGTACACCATATATATCAATCTCTTTTTCAATCACCCCCTCTCCCCATCTCTCTCTTCTTCCCTCTCTTCACCTTCCATCTATATCTCTATCTTCCCCTTCTCTCCATCTCCCCCATTAATATCTCTCTTTCCTCCTTTTGTCCTCTGTACCTCTCTCTCCATCTTCCTTATCACTCTCTCTCTCTCTCTAGAAACCAACATCTACACTGAAATTAACGCATTTACTCAAATAAATCAAATAGGATTAGAAATTTCCATCTACACTGAAATCAATGCATTTAGTGCAAACAATCAAATAGGATTAGAAATCATCGACATTGAAACCAATTCATCTAGTGCAAGTAATCAAATATAATTATAAATCGACATCTTAATATCAATCCATCTAGTGTGAGAAATATTCTTCCCTCTCTCCACCCTCCATCCATATCTATATCCCCCTCCATCTCTTATTTTTTGTCTCTCTATCTCACCTCTCTAAACACACACACTCTCTCAATCCATATATATCAATCTCTTTTTCAATCCCCTCCTCTCCCCATCTCTCTCTTCTTCCATCTCTTCACCTTCCATATATATCTCTATCTTCCCCCTCTCTCCCTCTCTCTCCATCTTCCTTATCTCTCTCTCTCTCTCTCTCTCTCTCTCTCTCTCTCTCCACCTTTCTCTCTCTATTTCTTTCTTCTTACCTCTCTCCCCCTCCCCCTCCAAGTCCATCTCTCTTTCCCTCCCTCTCTCCACTCTCTCACATCCTCTCTCTTCCTTCGTCTCTTTCCTTTTCTCTCCCATCTCTCTCTCCCTCTCTCTCTCTCTCTTCACCCACCAACTATGTTACCATATCCCTCCCTCTCTCCTTATATCTCCTTCTCCCCCCTTATCTCCATCTCTCCTTATTTGTCTCTTTATCTAAGCGCCAAACATACACGCTCTCTCTCTATCTCTCCCTTGTCACTCCTTCTCTCTCTCAACTACTCACTCTCTATATTTCTTATTCCCTACATCTCTCCCCCTCCAACTCCATCTCTCTTATCCATCCCTCTCCCCTCCTCTCTCTCGTCCTTCCTCTCTCTCTCTCTCCCATAAATCTCTCTCTCTTCCCTGATCTCTCTCTTCCCTGATCTCTCTCTCTCTCTCTCTCTCTCTCTCTTCCCTGATCTCTCTCTCTCTCTCTCTCTCTCTCTCTCTCTCTCCAATACTCTCTCTTACAGTTTTCTTCTCGTGCTCTTTAAGAATGGAATTGACCCATGTTCCATGTTTGTTTAAAAATGCACTTAAAGCCATGTTCCATCTTTTGTATTTTTAGGGGGTTGGATAAAGGAAAACCAATTCTTTCATTCTTTTGGGTTGGGGGCCTATGCAGTTTCATTCAAAATTGTTTATTCTTTTGGGTTAGGGGCCCATGCAGTTTCATTTTGAATTCATTCATTATTTTGGGTTAGGGGCTTATTCAGTTTCATTCAGTATTTTCCATGTTGGGATGAATACCAGAAAGCTATCGTGCCTAAATTTAAATAATTAAGTTTGAAAATAATATATATTTAAAATTATGATTGAAGTAATGAAATTAAAATTATTTAAAAATAAAATAAAATAAAATAATAAATATAAGTCTCTTGACTATAACCTCAATATCATATTTCATATTATTTTATATTTTAAAATTGAAATAAAATTCACCCAAACTTTCGAAACAGCAACCCTACTTTAGTCTGCTACAGGATTTCTCTCTACACACCTTTGCTGAAAGACTACGCATAACATAACATTTCATCTCAGGTCGAAACCATAATTTAGGTTTCGAAGCAATAATGTCTCAATCTGTATTATTCAGATCTTATTTTTCAGTCTTATAATTAGGTATAATTTGCACACATCGACATGTTTAATAAAAAAATATTAAAATTGTTAGAATCTACTCACGGTTCCTTGTTTTGGCAAATCCATAGTTGAATATCATGATAATTACTCCATATTTGATAGAATACTTTAGAGCCCTTGAAATCCAGTTCAATTTGGCAAATGCTTTATATGCTTTATTAAAAAAATTCCAAGTTTGATAGAATACTTTAGAGCACTTTGAAATCCAGCTCAAGTTGGAAAATGCTTTATATATTATTATTAAGACAATACCATGTTTGATAGAATGGTCTGGAACAGTTCATTCTGGCCAAAAAGGAAACGAAAAAATATTAGCTGTTAGAAGTGTGTGGGTTCATCTGAATTCCATCCAACTCTTCTAAAAACTTCCGGATCGTCCTTGTGAAATCATCCTCTGCAGTTATCTTTGCTTCTGGCTCTACATCTGACGTAGGGTTCTACACAAACAAGGTATCAGTATATACACAATGAAAATTTTAATCACAAACTATATCCATTGAAAACCATATTTATGTTAAAACGACAGAATTTAAGCAGTCAAACAGTATGCTCTTTCTTTTTATCAGAAGGTATATGTTTGATACAGCTATGAAAGGTTGGTTTTAATAAAGTGTAATAAACACATGAAAATAATAAAGTGTAACAATTATATACAAACAAATATGAAGTAAAAACTCAAGGATCAAGAAAATTTCAGGAAGAAAAATCTAATAAATTATATCATTTTTTTATGATTTATCTAGTGTACAAATGGTTCTTTATATAATTATAACTAACCTATTAAATTATAATTTTTTTTTATGTTTTATTTCTACAGATGGTCTTTTATATAATTATACCTGACAAATTAAATTATACCATTTTCTTTGCTTTTATTTAATGTACAAATGGTATTTTATATAATTATAAGTGATCATAAATATTTATTTATTTTCATTTTTTAACTGTCTATTTTCATCTCTAACATTATAAGTGATCATAACTACTTATTTATTTTCACCTTTTTAACTGTCTATTTTCATCCCTCATTTCTTAGATCATTGCAAGTAAGAGTTAAGTATTCATTAAATATAATTCATAAATAACTAAATAAAACATTATATTAAATTATACAGTTTAATACCTTTCACCCATGGCGTTATGAATTTTTGAAGCAGAGAATTAATCTTTGAAACGGAAAAAAAAAAACAATGGCAAAGAAAAAATAAATTTTCATTCAACCATTTTTAAAAGAAAAAATTGAATCCTAAAACGGTAAAAACGGTAATCCTAATCACTTGGAAAAGGGCAAGTAAAACTAGAAATATCATAAACCTCTGCTAATGGCGTTTCTCCTTGGATATCTGCTAATGCATTTTATCTGCATTGTTGTGTCTTCTATTTACGTATGGAGAGTCAATCTCCTGGAATAAATCACGAAGCAAACACAAATTTTCTGGCCACCTCTGTCAGTCGATTAAAGCTTCATACCAAATGCTCTTCTCTGCACAGCGCTCCTGCCCAGGCTATTTGTGGACAGAATTCAAGGATTTATTGCTAGTGGATGAAATGATAGTTTCAGATAAATTCATTGCACGCGGATAAAAAAATATGGTTCAAGAAATGGTTTTTTAAAAGAGCTCCCAGGTTCGAAGAGAGGAAACTGTTAAATTGTTCGTGAGTTTAAGATTCCGAATAATTGTCTACGAATGTGTGCTTTAGGTCTTTTGCCCAAGGTGTATGCGCCAGCATGGAGAGCAATAGAAACCGGTGTGTCACACAGTCTACATTTTATTTGAAATCGCTTGCTCACAATATTCAGGCAAGCTTCTAAATATTACATGTTTAAAATCCAGAAATTAAACGGTTTAATTTATCTACAACTAAAAACAGGACCATAGGCAGGGATTTTAACTTGTTTAAGTATTTTGACATTACTAAACGGTTTAATTTATCTACAACTAAAAACAGGACCATAGGCAGGGATTTTAACTTGTTTTAAGTATTTTGACATTACTCGGGAGATTCCAGTTCGAACCGAACCAAATACGAGTCACTTCTATGTTCGATCAGAGTTGAGTTGTTTTAATTTTTTTTTGTTTATTTATATGATTATTAAAACTATTTTGTTAAGCAGGCACTTATTTTTTATTTTTATTTTATTTTAAAATTTCAGCCGACATTGAGGAAGTGACCCACCTGACATCGAGGTCATACTGGGCTGTAGATGCGCCTCTCGGCGCAACAAAGTTGGTGAATTAATATAAGTAATATATTTTTTTTAAATTAAACTTATGCTAGATTAAATTTAAGGTCTAATTTTCATTTAAATAAATTATATTTTAAAAAAGTGTGATATATCTTTAATTATACTAATTTTGTAATTTTTGTTTAAATAAAATATATTTAAAAAAAGTGATATATCTTTAATTACAGTAATTTAATGTTATTTCCTTTTAATATAGTTTTATGTCACGTATTAATTTTATAATAATTTTCTCATAACAACACTAATTTAATGTTATTTCTTTTTAATATAGTTTTATGTCATGTATTAATTTTATAATAATTCTCTTATAACAACAATTTGTCAATTTTTGTATGGCTAAATTTTATTTTCAAATATTTAAAATAGGAATAAATTGTCAAATTTCATAATAAGGGTGTGGTCTCTAGTAAGAAAACAACAAAGTTTCAACAAATTTAAAATAGTAAAGCAAAGATGTTAAAAAGGGAAGAGGATTTGAAGACTTTCTCAACAAATTCAAAATAGTAAAACAAAGGTGTTAAAAAGGGAATAGGATTTGAAGACTTTCATGGTGAGGGGGTTTGAAAATTAATTTGAAAATACATTAATTTTAATTATGCAATAAGTAAGGAAAATGCTATAATACAAGTTATAATATTAATAATTACTAATACGGTGCAATCATATATATTAAATGGTTGGTAAATGTAAATAATGGTTCATGCCTTATACTCATCAAAACATAACATTGATATTTGCTAAATTTTAAAAAAGTTATTAAAATTAGCTAAAATATAACTTTATTTTCAATTATTATTACCATCAATTAAAAAAAATAACATAAAATTAAAAAAAAAAAACATGTAACAACATTTGAGAGTGTAAATTTTTGTGATCCATATCATAGTATAATAAATATTTAGCTAAATCACATATGAAATTTTAGAACCGACACTAAATACCTATATTAAATGGAAAAACAAAAGTTAAAGAAATATTAAAATAAATATTACACATTTTATAAAATAAAATCCATAAAATTAGACATTGAAAATCACAAACACCATGAATGCTCAAATAAAAACAACCAACCAACCAATAAATAAAATAAAAATAATTAAACACCATCATAAAAATAATATAAGATAATAAAACAATAAATGAAGGCTAAGTAAAAAAATAACAATAAATAAATGTATAAAAATAAATAAATAAATGGTCGTATAAATAAAAAACAAAGAAAATACCAATATAGACTAAAACTTGGTGAACATTAGAAATATTATTTAAAATATATAATTATAATTTAAGAAAATAAATGAACAAACCTAAAAGACATCAAACCTACTAAATGACTCTAATAATAAATAAGTATATATATAGCATAAACCTAGCTAAAATAAAAAGAGAGGAAAACAAAAGGGAAAAAAAACCCTACTCAGAGCACAAACATGTGATCCAATAATGACAGCCAACATGGCCTTTTCTCAATCCCAACAGCTTTTCTAAATTTAGAGTGATGGAAATGCTCAACCCTAACAACATTCTTAACCCTGAAATTCCTTCCACTTTATCATGGAGACTCTTAACTTATACATAAACTTCCACTTTGTTACAATACCAAGGCTTATGATTATCACTTACCCTAAAACCATAACATATTATATGGTAAAAAATATTTTATATATATTTTATGTTAATTTAATTATATGACCCTGATTTTTAGTTAAATTTAAAAGAAAAAATGCATTAAATCCTTAACCTTTTTGTTGATCACTATTAAAGATTTTCCACTTATTACTTATGGATGATTTCTTGAGAGGTGCTCTACCCCCTTATATGGGGTACAAATGTCAAGCATAAATGTTTAACATTTAACATTTATATGACCACTAAATTATTAAAAAAAAAGTAATAAAGAAAGTTAAAATTAATAAATAAAATGTTAAAATTAATATAAAACCTCTAAACATCTAAATGTTCGCTCAATAAATAATAAAAGTTTAAAGTTAAAGTCAATTTTTTATATGTAAAATATGTTATTAACTTGTGAACATGTTTTGTTAACATGCCATGGACCAATACAATGTCACTTCCTTCACAATGGAAATATTTTATAACAATATGACATGATTCTTGATCATGGAAATTCAATCCTAATTGATGGTTGATATTATTAGCATGTCAATAGGATTTGTTCTAATATCCTGAGTCAATACCATGGTTTATCAATACCACATGACCAATAACCATAACTTATTTCACAATCAACCTATTTTAAAATATTTTATTTTAATTTAATTTTATGACATTTTTTTAATTAATTCTAAAAAGGAAAAATGTTATCATTACTTTCATATATATATAAACCCTCTATCGTATATTCCCATAGAAATTAAATCAAAGTTTCAATAAATTAAAAATTAGAATAATTTTATATATAAAGATGTGAAATATATACAATATAAATAATATTACCAAGAAGCAACATAAATTCATCATAACTAAGCATCAAAGTGATGAGAACAAACAAATTGACTAACAATAATAATATAGGAAAGATAGTGCATGGTTGTTTTAAGTTTTTCATTATTGCAGTTTCTTTGACATGGTTGATCCAAAACATATGCTTAATATTTTACAACCAAATTATTTTTTTTAATTTAGATAGTTTCTTAAACAAAATATTGTGGAATCAAATTTAAGAGAGAGAGGGGGGGAGATAATGACAAAGAGGGAGGGAAAAGAGAAAAAAACACACACACACACAGGGGGGAGAGAGAAAAAATTAGGTGGGAGAGAGAGGGAGGAAATAAAACATATAGAGAGAAATAGAGATGCAGAAATAGAGGGGGTGACAAGGGAGGGATGGGGAGAGATTGAGGTAGATAAGAGGGAAGAGAGAGAAGAGGAGAGGAGAGAGACTGGGAGAGAAAGGGAAGAGAAAGACGAGGGAGGTAGTGATAGAGTTAGAGGGAAGAGAGAGAGAATGGGAGAGGAAGCGAGGGGGAGAGAGTCTGTCTATATTTGGGGGTGAGATAGAGAGAAGAATAAGAAATCGACACATAGATACTATATATATATATATATATATATATATATATATATAACCACGCTATATCCCTCTTAACCCTAGATCTATCAAGGGTCGAGAGCGATCAAATCTCTCTAGGAGAAAACCTTTCCTCAATATTTTCACTCAAAAAACAAGTTTGCACCTCAAGAGATTTGATCCCTCTCAGGACTTATAGATCGAGAGTTAAGATGAATCTAGGATGGTTAAATTTAAATTATGAAATATGTATTCCAAGATAACAAAAAAAAAAAAAAATTGTAATCCAAAAAAATATTGTATAATTAAATATTATGTTAAAGACTAAGTATTCACATTGCTTGAAATAGTGGAAAATAAGACTTTTATATTTATAATTGACATTTCTCAATATTTTACAATGTACTACAAGATTTTATATGTATTTCTTTAGGATATTATTTAATTTTTTTTTAATAAAATAAACATGATACTAAAAAAAACTAAAATAAAAATAGCACTACTTTAAATTCTACTTTAGTTGATTCATTCGAAAATAGTCTTGAAGATGGATCCATGTTGTGATTTGAAACTTCGATGGATTTCCTATAACACTATGGATAATGTGGATCATTCTTCTCCAATTCTTTTAATATTAAGAGAATATATATATATATATATATATCTATATATATATATATATCACTTAACAATAAATAAAAATTATATCACAATGAGGGTATAAAAATCATCAAAATTAAAGGTAAAAAAAAATAAAATAGTTGTTAGAGAAACAAACAATATTTAAATTAGTTTTATTAATTCATAAGAAATTGTATTTAATATAAATGTAAAATTTTGTAATATTATTTTATATAATGTTTTATTTCTTTCTTTTTTTTACTTGGAAATTCATTGAAGGATTTGCCTATAATTTGAAGGAAAATATGTTCTATTCTATGAAAATAATCTATTCAAAGCAACAATAAGAACAAATTTTGCGAGATTTAATCCTCATAACTAATATTGATATTATATGTTAAAATACTTATATTTCCTATATTCACAATCCAATAATATGGATTTCTTTTGTCAATTTAACAAATAAAAACTCATCCATACCTAACTGTGTAATTTTTTTTCCAATGCTAAACCAAATTTATTGAATTTATCAAGAGAAATGGATAAAAAACTAATGTTTCTGTGGCGTTGTAATGATCTTCCAATGCTACACCAAATAGATTGAAGTTATCAAGAGATATAAATCAAAAAATAATGTTAATATTCTGTAACTTTGTAATGCTTGTCTCGATGTTTGTGATGTACTATTATTCAAACCATACTTTGGGAAGCTTCATGTTGTGTATGAGTCTAGGTCTTGTGCTATTATTATCACTTTGGGAAATAAGCTATAAAGGATACCAAAGGTAGCCCCACCTACCACCTTTTCTTTCAGATCTACTAAGGAATGAAACAAGATCATCTCCTAGATTATTAACTTTTTCTTTCTTTGTTAGTGAATCTCAAAATAAGGGGAAGATCATGGCCACATTCATGGCCCCTAGGAAAGGTACCTCACATAGCAGAAGCAGGTGGAGAATACTATGGAAGAATAGAGGTACATCATCTCCTCACCCATATGGGTACATTTTCACTTTCACGTGAAGAATTCCATCAATATAACCCCCACATCATGTCTAACCAATGGGTTAATATACCGCTAACCCATTCCAGATAAGAAATCAAGTAACAAATCCAGGATTTGCTGCAAAAAGGGAAAATCTGACCAAGTTCATCACCTTATGGGGGGGGAAATTTACTTGTACAAAATATGGATGGGACCTAGAGACTCTGCATTAACTATCAGGCACTAAATAAATTCATTTTTATGAACAAGTACCCAATCCCATGGATTGATGACCTTCTTGACCAGCTCAAGGGGGTCACGCACTTCAATAATATCTATTTAAAGTCTAGCTATCACCAGGTTGTAATAGAACCCATAGATGGGTGGAATATTTCCTTCAAATATAATGAGGGTCTTTTTGAGAGATTGGTCATGCTTTTTGGGTTGAAAAGTGCCCATAAAAAAAATTATGAGGCTGATGGATGACATGTTGTGGCACTTTTGACAACACGTTCGTAGTTGTACAACTAGTTGACATCCTCATATTCAACAGGAATTGGGAAGAGCACTTGCAATAGATTTGGCAGGTCCTTCAAACCATGTGATAGCACAAATTATGCTCCAAGTTAGAGAAATGCACCTTTGGCATGAGAGAGATGCAATATCTGGGTTACATCATTGATGAAAAAGGCATGCATATGGATTCGGCTAAGATACAAGTCATTTGAGATTGGTCAGCCTTGACCACTCAAAGAGACATTCATAGATTTTTGGACCTTGCCAACTTTTATCAGAGGTTCATATTGGGATTATCTCATATAACTTGGCCTTTAAGTCAAGTTTCTAAGGGTAGACTGAAAGATTTTTTTTTCATCAGTCCCAATAGAAGTTGTTCATTGAGTTGAAGTGTTATCACCAAAAAAATGTTCACATCGCCATTTGTTACTAGGTGGATCAAAATACACCATGTAGGATAATATTTTCCATGGAAAACTCAATTTCACCATCAGAAATAATTTAGTGAACCATTTTCCTAAGGTATTTCTGATGAAGGAGCACCCTACTCCATAAATTCATTTTTTGAAGAAACCTAAGGGGAATGTTTATTTTATGAAGGCAGAGATTTCGTAATTGTTTCAATAATTAAAATGATGATTAATTTCTGATTATTCTCAAATTTGTGAGAATATTTGAGGTCTTAGGTGTTAGAAGCTCTATTCATATTTTATGGAGCTGAAATATCTCTTGGATATTCAGTGAGGGATTTTAGGGTTTTGGTGAGGAGATTTTATAGGATGTGAACTACAATTAGTTCACAACCCTTTCATTGTAAATATGATATGCCTTGAAGGAATTCGTGGTTGGATTGGATAGGAAGTAGATAGTTAGTTGAAGAGAGTGAGAAGTGTGCATAAGAGAAGGTCCATGAGACCAAAAGGAGAGGGAAGCATGACATTATTTCTATTTGTATTGATCCTCCCTTTGTGGTGTACAATAATCAGAGTTTTATTGAATTTCCTTATTGAAATTAGTCTGGAGTGATTGGGTGTATGATCCATTAATGTGATGAATAGATCAAGTTTGTTTGGTCCTTATTATAATAGAGTATACACATTGGTAATAGGATTAGTACTATTTTCTGTTATGAATTTGATTCGAGTTCAGATTTGATACTATGAATCTTTGTGTTAATACTTTGGGAAGTGAAAGAAGCTACAAAGTGATCAAGTCAGATTGGCTCACTCTTGTACACATAGGAATATGTGGTGATTTTTTTTCTAAGTTGCAGAGCATCAAATCCCATTGAAGAGGAAACAAAATGATGATTTGAACTAGTCAAGGTTAAAATGAACAAAATTCCTTCTCAAGTTAAATATTCCAGAAGACTTGAAATATCCAAATATCCATGAGGATACAAATATTATATTAGAAAGTATGATGAATATGAATTGATTGAATGTTACAAATGAGGCCTGCTTATATACCCACGCAGGTGCCTCTTCACGAAAGGTCGTGTCTTATCAGACGTGACCTTTCAGCCTAATTACTAATTAACTAATTATCATTTATCTACATTATTTATTCAACTAATTATCATTTATCTACATTATTTATTCATTACATTGCCTTCCCCTCAAAAAGCTTTGTCCTCAAAGCTTGTCGATGAAAAGGCCTCGACTTCTTTTCTTGCTACAAACATCTTTTTGTTTTAGGGCAGTCATCCTTGTTGATACAAGTTGATATGATCCTCTAAGTGACAAACAAAACTGTCGTACTGAGAACGGATCAGACCATCCTAAATCAATTTTCTGTGGAATCTCGCGGCGATTTGAAACTTGTGTTGAATTATCACTTGAGCTGATTGCACTAATATTGGTATTCTTCGGAATATCAACTTGTTTCTGTTCTGAAGACATAGCTTGATCGAGTTGTCTGCTCCCGTGATTTGGATGTCGATAGGGAACTTTTTTGGTTTGACTTTCCATTCTTAGTTGTGTGGTGATGTTTTGATTTTCTTTTGGCGATGATGTTATTGAGTTGGTTACATAACTTTCGCTTGAAATGTTCATCGCCGGAACTACAACATCTAAGTTTGCATCTTTTGCAACTTGCTTGTCTTCTTCTTGAGTTATGACATTTACTGCATTAGTACCAGTTTCCTTCTCTTCAACTCGGATTTCTACATTCGATGCTTTATTTTCGACAAGTTGTTGCACCTTGTTTTCTAATGACTTCTTGTCTTTCTTCAACTTCTTAATTTGCGTTAGTAATTTGTCATTGTGGTCCTTGAGGCGAGCAACTTCTTCATTCTTATTAGTGGTGATTTTGTCGATTTCCTTTTGCATATTTTGTATCACCTTTTTACCTTCTTGAGAAATTACCTGCGAAATTTCTTGTACGTCTTCAGGCGTCACGGAATTTGGCTTCAAGTTAACGTCTTGTAGTGTTATCTTCTTCTTTTTGTAGGTGAATGTCAAAAATTTCTTTTTCGTATTTAGGATAACTGAACCTAACGTTTCCATCCATGGTGAACCCAACACAATATCACTATTATCCAAAAGTAAGGTTTTCATGGTAAATTGAGAGATAAAAGTATAATCCCCAATGTTTAGTTGTAGATTTTTTATGTCGTATTTTTTCTTGTCAAAAACGTCTAATTTTTCGATTATATTTGACTCAGGAATCACCAACTGGTTGGCAATTTTAGGGTTTATATAATTTTTCTCTTCAGCGGATGATATAGCAATAGTGACATCTTTTCCTGCGATACTTCCTTTAATTTTAAGTAGCGCTTTAGGGTCGATAGGTAGCGTTTCTAATTCTAAAAATCGTCCTGACTCCATTTTTGTATTAGATGTCATTTTGTTTGTTGAGATAAATATTCTTCAAATTCACTCTTTTTAACTTATAAACTTCCTTTTGCTTGAATATATATATATATATATATATATATAGAGTCTTTATATGAAGGTCTCTAGTATTTACTACCTTTTCCTTTTTATATATATTTTTTGTTTTATTCCAATAATTAACTTTGAAACTTTCTAGAATATAATCTCACTTTGCTTCACTATATATAAAAGTTTAATAATGGTCTCTTAAAATTCTTACGAATATCCTTTGTTATTTAAAAAAATGCCTTTTTTTTTTTATAATCTTCTTCCTCTTTTAATTTTAGCTCAACAATACATGTATTGTTGAATTAATTAAATAAAGTGTTATGAGGGGTCACGATTGTATGGCGACAACGTTTCTTAATCTTAATTAAAGTGGTGAGGAAGGGCTACGGATGGCTGATGGCGGACAAAGATAATGGCGGCCAAGGATTGTCGACAGTCTTGGTGAATCGATGGGTTGCAGGTAGATGGGTTGCTTCTAGAGGTTGCACGACTTCAACAACTCGTGGGACTAGTAGAAATTGTGAAACGAGTACAAAGAGCAATGGCGGAAGTGGTTGCAGACGTCGTGGACAACGCAGTTGGAGGGAGGCTCGATGGGCAGCAACGAACTGTGTTTTTAAGTTGATTGTTGGAAAGGGCAACGTTGACCCAAGTTTGGAAGCGGGCACAGTGAACTGGGCACGGGGAAGCAGACACAGTGAGGATGGTGGTGGGAGAATGAAGACACAGACGTAGGGTTTTATTTGTTATTTGTTTTAATCGGACAACAGAGGGAATGACACGGGGAGATTGGTTCACTGCGACCGTGGATCAGCCTGTGTCAGAGAGCAATCGTCGATGGTGGTCACAACAACAAAATCTGAGCAATTGGTTTCGAATGACAACACGAAGGCGGCATAGATAAACCGAAATCAAATGCGGCAGTTTAGATTATGAGTGGAATTATGAATTTAACTGTGAATTTCCTTTGTCATTGTCGTTGTTGTGTTCGAGAACTAATGGCTGGAGCAGGGAGCGATGATCAAGCTGTCGTGCGGTGCTGTTCTCAGATGATTGTCTCGTAATTTATTTGTGTTGTTTTTATTTTAATATTTTTTTCAATTTTTTTTTAAATTTTTTTTATTTAACGATTATTTTTTCTAAACTCCCTCCTTTTTTTTTTTTTTTTTTTTTTTTGAGATATTTGACTTTGGTATATATTATTGATATTTTCCCTTATATATATATATATATTATTTTCTCCTTTTTTTTTTAATTATTTTTATTTCTTCAAAAATGGCCAAAGGCCTCTGACGAAATCAGCAAATGGAGAAACTCCAAAAGTGTAGCGAGACGCTTCAACGGCAACAATGTTGACGAATTTTACGGTCAAAGACCTAGATCAGAGAGCGTGGCTCTGTGCAGCATTAGCGGCCAGAAAATCGAACTCCTCTGATACCAAATGAAGCGAACAAAGTTCCTTCTCAAGTTAAATAGTCCAGAAGACTTGAAATATCCGAATATCCATGAGGATACAAATATTATATTAGAAAGTATGATGAATGAATTGATTGAATGTTACAAATGAGGCCTGCTTATATACCCACGCAGGTGCCTCTTCACGAAAGGTCATGTCTTATCAGACGTGACCTTTCAGCCTAATTACTAATTAACTAATTATCATTTATCCACATTATTTTATTCGTATTCACAGGGGTTACTTCGAGATCAAGCTTTGGCTTATATGTTTACTAGATGAGGTTAATTTGAAGTTCTTAAGTCAGATTTGAACATAGATTTTGATGTCAATTGTAGTCAAAATTTGTTTTCAAGGGTCAAAGTTCCACCCATGATCTAGAGATCAATCATTCTGTTAGTTATTGAGGTGAGGGTTAGTATACAGGTGAAACCGTAGCATGTGAAGGCAAGGATACCGCAAAAAAATTATGCATCGCACCTCGAAGGTGTTTGCATAGCGTCTATGGTGTGTGTGAAAAACATGCGCAGTGAATGTGCAACCTCAACTGAAAACGTAGGGTTATGAACAAATATTTATTTTTCTATACTTCCTCTAGATATTTAGCAAATTGCTCTCCATGAACACTACATTTTTCCCTTGTACATTGAAACATGCTCCATCAACCTCCAAATTGATCAAACCAATTCCAAGAGAGCTTCAATTCTCTGATAAGATTGATGGAAAAGGTTCCAGAGAGTGTGAGTCTTTAATAAAGGCATAAAGAATGGTTTTCTATTTATGAAAGTCTAATCTGTTGTTTGGATGGAGCATTCACGTGTTTCCAGAAATGGAAGGTCAATCTCTAGTTTGAATGAAGCATTTGCGAATGAGATTAAGAACATATTCAGTTCTAGTGATGAAAAGTTCTGTTGGAAATTTATCTTTTGTTAAAATAAAAAGGGCCCATACAGATCTAGGGTTTTTTATTAGATTCAAACCCCGCCGATTGATTATATGTTGCAGATTTCGTTTTTTTTTATCCAATATGGAACCTTTTCTGTAGAGAAAATAGGTATATCTAGAGGTAATAGAGCCCATATTGGGCATAATTTGGTATAAGAGCAGGATTTTCTCTAAAATATGATCAAGGAGGCTTAATTCAGCTCATTTGGACATTGAGGAACAAGCATTTTTATATGTTGTAGGTTAAAATATGACCATGACAGTGGAAAGAATACACAAATATTTAAGAGGGAGATATTTGAATTGGGGACAAAGCTTGTAATTATCTTTGAGACAGTATAAGTGAAACTTGTGCACGGAGATTGAATTTTTAGTGTAGAGGTGAATTTCCAGTAGTGGAATTGTAGAAGAGTGTAGTGAATTGCATAGGAGAGTTAGCAGAAGGTACCTCAAGACTGAGGAAAAGTAAAACTTGAGATCATTTCATCTAAGGGAAGAGTGAGGAAAATAAAATATCATGGAAATAAGGTCTTTTTAAGTGGTTAATTTTGATGAATACTGATGTGTATATGCAGGTAGCAGCACACAGGGGAATTGTGGCATCCATACAGTAAGAAGAAGAAGAGAGGGAGTAGAAGTGTATAATCCAAATAAGAGCAAGGGAATTCTCAAAAAGGTTCTAGAGGAAAGAGAACCAAGTGATCCCATGAGATCAAGCACAAGAGAGAATCTTGATAGGGGATTGTGTAGCATTAATTGAGTCTCGATAGAAGAGAAAGGCTTTAATGTAGCTCCCAAGTGGACATGGAAAGTTCACAGGAGGAAAGGTGGGATGAATCCAAAGACTCAGAGGAAAGGCTTAGAAGCAAGCCATAGAAAGAGGAAAGAAGATGCCAGAACATATTGGAGAAGGAGAGTAGATGATGAAGAAATTGATAGGGTGATGGTTGAGTTAAGGGCACAACTCAATCATTTGGAAAAATTGCTACAAAAGGAGATTAGAGAGGATCTGAAATATGGAGTGAATGTAAGGAAAAGAGTAAACTATCTTGTTATGAGATTATTTGCCAATAATTTGATGCAAAAGATTAATATTTGGATGAAGAAGGGAAAAAAAATGAGTAGAAGTAAACATAAAGAAGAAGTTTAATTTTGTGAACCTAAAGAAGGATCAATCCTAGGAAAGGATGATGCTGAGAGTGACGGTATGATGGAGTGCTTGGAAAAACATAGAAAGGAGATGTTGATGATATCAAGTGAAGAAGGAAATTGCAATGTATTTGAAACTAATTTTTTTTGTGAGTGTCAAAATTCAGGGTATTAAAGATCAAGCACATGGAGCTGAACAAATGCAAAAAATGGAGGAAGGATCAGTAGTCCAAGAAAATAAGGACTATGCTTGTAAGGGACTACAAGGGGTAGCTAATTCTAGATTTGGACAGTTTCAAAGGATTTTTTTAGAAGAAGGAAGTTCAACCTTGAGGCATGAAGACAACCTTGAAGAAGGTTATGAAAGAAATTAGATCAAAATTTCACAATTTTTTGAAAACATGAGTAATATGGGAGGTATAATTCACTGGTTGTACATTTTTTTATTAAGTTTTTATCTAAATAATTATAAATAAGTTATTTGTATGACTGAGATTTATTGGAAACTGGAAAAGGAGGAGACAATGTATGTCTTGCAGATGTGAAATTATGGCAAAGGAAGGCCTTATAAGGAGAGTGTAGCTCAAGATAATTCTGTCAATGGAAAAGAAATTGTAAAGAGTCAACCACTAGGAGGAATCCAAGGACCCAAGGAATAAGAGATATTATTATCTCATGCAATCTTGAAAATAAGGAGACTAACCTATGAAGACAATCATGGAGAAGAATTTGTAGAAATTTCCCAAGGAAGGACACAATATGGCTATGCTTTGAAAGGTCATGAAGAGGTTTACATAAAACAAATAATTAATTGTGACAGAAATAAAATTGCGATGGAAATCAGATTGTTGATTATGATCAGAGAGCTATAAAAGATGGACAACAGGTATAAGAAGAATCTCATGTAATAAAAAATTGCAGCCAAAGAGAAGGGAAATGTATGTTGGAAATTGAGCATGAGCCCAAGGAATATCAGGAAGAATGTGATTTCTCCAAAATGTTTGAATGTGAAGGTACAAAATATGGATGAAATAAACTGTCTATGGAGCATCTGAAAGGATAATGGTCAAAGAAATCATATTATTTGGAATTTTATGAAGGAAAGTGGGAGAAAACGCTAGAAATTCTCTCAGAGTACAAGGTTGGAACATTGATGGCTGAATGGAAAAGACTGCTTCAGGGTGACAAGAATTGTAAATATAGGTTTGAGAATGGAATAAATGTTTCGCATATTGACAGAGATCAAAGGGATAGGCTTGAAGAAAATTCAAATTTTAAATTTCCGAATTGGTTGTAGTACGATATCTAGATTTTTAAGATGTAATTGTGTATGATCATTGCCAGATGACCATGATGATCATGAAATATTTGATTTTTAAATTTTTTCATGGTTTAGAGAAAAATTTATTTGATGGTTTGCACAAAGAGTAGTTTTCCAAATAGGATGGAAATTGGGATGAATAAATCATAATTTTAACAACTCTTATGCAGGGTACTATTGAATCCAAAGAGGACTATAGAAAAGGAGACATGGTAGAATTTGAACAAAATTTGTTTACAAGTCCAAAAGGAGGTGAGGACAAAATATTTGGTGTAGAAGTTAACAGTGCAAATAAATATTACGTGAATGAAAAGATAAATTGGCAAGATGAATAAATTCAAGAGAAAATTTTCACAATTGAAAATCAACATTCAAGTGATTGGTTTTATGTTTTCATACCAAGCAAGAAGTTAAGAAGGTTTGAAGATGAAGGACTTCCACATGAAGCATTGGATGTGTGGACAATGGGAAAAATAGAGGAATGGTATATTATAACTTCTTCCAATGAATTGTGGATTGATATTCATGATGATCAAAAAATAACCTCTTGGAGGAAACCCATGATGTTGATAGTGGAAGCAGAAGATAAAACAATTGATACAATGTGCATTGAGCAAGGTTTTATATTTTGGAACCTTAAGAAAGAAATTGGTTGAGTGTAAGATATCTTGTGAAGGAGTAAATTATTCAGTCCGAAGACACAAATATCAGCAACATGTACAGATAAATAAGACAGCATTGGAAACAAAATCTTTCAAGTGGAGAATAGGGAAAAAAAAAGCAACAACAAGAAGGTGATTGTTAATGCAAGTAAGAGAAAGATGACTGTATAAAGAAAATTTAAGAATCGGGATCCAAGAGGAATGCATACATATACAAGGAAACAATAATATGGTAAAGCAAGTGGTGAGAAACAACATAAGGTTTTGAAAGTAGGATGACTTCAACAACAACAATTCATGATTAGGAGATCATGGAACATTTTGTTCCTGGGGAGTATGATGCAGGAGCATCCTACTCCATAAATTCATATTTTGAAGAAACCTAAGGGAAATTTTTATTTTATGAAGGGATAGATTCCCTAATGTTTTAATTATTAAAATAATGATAAATTTGTGATTATTCTCGAATGTGTGACAACATTTTAGGTATAAGGTGTTAGAATTTCCATGCATATTTTATGGAGCTAAAATATATATTGGAGATTGAGTGAGGGATTTTAGGAGATTGGTAAGGTGATTTTATAGGATATGAACTAAAATTAGTTTAGAATCCTTTGATTTTAAATACGATATGCCTTGAAGGCATGTGTGGTTGGATTATATAGGAAGTAGATAGTGAGTGGAACAGAGTGAGTAGTATGATTAAGAGAAGGTCCATGACACCAAAAGGAAAGGGAAGTGTGACATTATTGCTAAGTGTATTGATCATCCCTTTATGGTGTAAAATAATCAGATTTTTATTAAGCTTCCTGATTGAACTTAGTCTGGCATGATTTGGTGCACAATCCATTAATGTGATGAATAGATCAAGTTTGTTTGGTTCTTGTTATAATAGAGTATACACAGTAGCGACATGACTAGTATTGTTTTTTGTTATGAATTTGATTCGAGTTGAAGCTTGAAACTGCGAATATTTTTGTTAATACTTTGGGAAGTGAAAGAAGATGCAAAGTGCTCAAGTTATATTGGCTCACTCTTGTACACAAAGGAATATGTTGTAATTTTTTTCAAAGTTGCAGAGCATCAAATCCATTTGAGGAGGAAACACAATGATGATTTGAACTAGTCAAGGTTCTAGCTTTGGGATCAAGATTTGGTTCATCTGTTTAATAGATGAGGTTCAAAAAAAATTCTTAAGTCGGATTTGAACATATATATTTTTTTCAGTTGTAGTTAGAACTTGCTATCAAGGGTCAAATTCCAACCTAGATTTAGAGATTGATCTCTCTGTCAGTTTCTAAGTTGAGGGTTAGCATATAGGTGAAACGGTAGTGTGTGAAGGTGATGCGGGGGCATCTGAACTCTAAAACTGAAGAGGTGGTTATGAACACAGTTATGCAAATTAGGGAAAAAATTAGTTAAAACTGTTTCTTGATCTTTTGTAAAAACCTATAAAAAGGAGAGCCTGTACTGTGTGAGAGAGATATGGGAGTGAATGCAATGTAGTCTTAGACGAAGCATGTCCTGAGGCTGAAATTCCTTGGATGTAATCTGGTGTTTGTATATAAAATAGCAAAATATTGTTATATGGATTTTTTTTGTGTATCTGTGTTTATCATTTTACAAGTTATTATAGTTTTGTTTATGAGTTCTTGTCGGGCTTTTTTTGATTGATTAACCATCGATTCCTATAAAGGATCGATGGTAATCCACTAATATTGAAGTGTTAGAATGGATTTAGAGGATGGTGAATTTAAACATATTTGAAACTGTGTGTGCACATCCAGTCAAGCAGCACTGTCTCCGAGTCAATGGAACAGTGCAGCGTTGCAGTAGAATGAGAAGTGAGGCATGAATCTGTTGGTGGGTTAAGCATTTTTCCAGTATGTATGAGATTTCGTTTGATCATAAGCATTGGAGATCCAACGGTGTTCATACAGAAGATTGATTGGATTAATAATGTGTGAATCTGAAAAGCAGAATCGAAGATAAGTGCGCAGTGAAAGATGGTTAATTGCAGGGAACCATGAGATGAAGATCTACGGGTAGTCACATTGTGAAGCTGTTTGGATTTTAACGGTGTAAATTAAGTATAACTGTTGTGGGACCAAACATTCAAGTATGTTGGTTCTTGAAGTTTTTATCAAAGTTAAAATTTAAATTGAAACGAAACGTTGTTTGGGCATTTAATTTTATGAATACATTTATGGTTGTTAAATGTTTTTCCAAGGTTCTATTAATACCTTTGATAACGCAAGGACGGATGCGTTCATGTAAACCATGTAAAATATTTGCATGCTATGACCATTTTATAATGGGTGTTATTATAAATGGAATTTTGATTCGAAATTCCATGAGAGTGGCGTTGCGGAAGCATAATGGGCCTATAACCCACAGGCCCCAGGATCGAGTTCAAAGTTTCAGAGCGATGAATTTGTAGCTTGTTATGGATTTTAGTAAGTTTCAGGTTGATCTTGTTTAAATGAAAGGTGAACATGCCCTGTGGAAAATTCATTTTTCATCAAGTGGTATCAGAGCGGGAAAATATTTCCTGCGGAAAGAAGTTTTGCATGCATAGAAAGAAGGATTTTGCAGACAAAGAAGAAGAGGTACATTTTTGTGAAGTTTTGTTAATCTTGTGATTTTTTTTGTGTTTTGTGAAGGTAGCAGTAGGGGAAGGTGACAATATTGCAGAAACCTAGAGCAGGAGTGCTCAATGGGTCCACAAGAGCGAACCAGAGAGATGCCAAAAGACTGAGCTCAGGAGAGAAGCTTGGTGAGGTATCTGGTAGTAGGGAGGACTTGCTATTGCAGAAGTTTTGTTGCAGATCATAGAGAACAATTCCACAGAGGACGTGGGTAGAATTTTTCAGGAGATGTTGCTACAGGAAGATCACAAAGAGCAATTCCACAGATGACGTGGGTAGAATTGCAGTTCCACAGATGACGTGGGTAGAATTGCTGACAACTGTAGAAGCCATATGACCAGGAGGTCATAACATTTTGTGCCTCGTGATTTTGATGCAGGGGCATCTGAACTCTGAAACTGAAGAGGTGGTTATGAACATAGTTATGCAAATTAGGGAAAAAATTAGTTAAAATCGTTTCTTGATCTTTTGTAAAAACCTATAAAAAGGAGAGCCTGTACTGTGTGAGAGAGATATGGAAGTGAATGTAATGTAGTCTTAGACAAAGCATGTCTTGAGGCTGAAATGCCTCAGATGTAATCTAGTGTTTGTATATAAAATAGCAAAATACTGTTATATGGATTTTTTTTTGTGTATCTGTGTTTATCATTTTACAAGTTATTATAGTTTTGTTTATGAGTTCTTGTCGGGCTTTCGTTGATTGATCGACCATCGATTCCTATAAAGGATCGATGGCGATCCACTAATATTGAAGTGTTAGAATGGATTTAGAGGATGGCGGATTTAAACATATTTGAAACTGTGCATGCACATCTAGTCAAGCGGCACTATCCTCAAGTCAATGGAACAGTGCAGCGTTGCAGTAGAATGAGAAGCGAGGCATGAATCCATTGGCGGGTTAAGAATTTTACCAGTATGCAGAAGATGTTGTTCGATCCTAAGCACTGGAGATCTGACAACGTTCATATAGAAAATTGATTGGATTAATAAGCTGTGAATCTGAAAGGCAGAATCGAAGATAAGTGCGCAGTGAAAGATGGCTAATTGTAGGGAACCGTGAGATGAAGATCTACGGGAAATTGCATTGTGAAGCTATTTGGATTTTAACTGTGTAAAGTAAGTATCACTGTTGCGAGACCAAACATTCAAGTATGTTGGTGCTTGAAGTTTTGATCAAAGTTGAAATTTAAATTGAAACGAAACGTTGTTTGGGCGTTCAATTTTATGAATACATTTATGGTTGGTAAATGTTTTTCCAAGGTTCTATTAATACCTTTGATAACGCAAGGACGGATGCGTGGATGTAAACCATGTAAAATATTTGCATGCTATGACCATTTTATAATGGGTGTTATTATAAACGGAATGTTGATTCAAAATTCCATGAGAGTGGCGTTGTAGAAGCATAATGGGCCTATAACCCACAGGCCCTAGGATCGAGTTCAAAGTTTCAGAGTGATGAATTTGTAGCTTGTTATGGACTTTAATAAGTTTCAGGTTGATTTTTTTTAGCTGAAAGGTGAACCTGCCCTGTGGCTAATTCACTTTTCATTAGAAGGCAAGCATAGCGCCATAATTTTATGTGTAGAAGCTCAAAGTTGTTTGTGTAGCGTCTCTGGTGTGTGTGAAGCACATGCACATCAAATTCATATCAAATGCATAGCCTTAACTAAAAACATAGGGTTATGACCAAATCTTGGTTTTTCTAGACTTCCTCTAGATCTTTGGAAAATCACTCTGAGTGAACTTTTCATTTTTCCCTTGTACATTGAAACATTTTCCATGGGGAGCGTTGACCCCAATTCCCAACAATGTTGTTACCACATGCTAGACCCTTTAGGCGCTAAGCCTATTGAAGGCCTGTTGAGGGATAATTTATTGTATTAATGGATTCACACCCTTGGAATTCATTCTATGCACTAAATGGATGCTAATTTTAATGCATGAATCCCCTCATCGCGAAACATTTCTAAATTGAATTCTTAAAAATTTACTAGATATGGGATTATAGACATGGCCCACCTTTACTTATCCATATTAATATGTGATTTCTTGAATCTTCTTTGTTTTTTTGTGGCTTCATATTTTTCCATGTTGACATGTCCCACTCCCAATGGGTTGTTGCTGATGTCACCTATAAAAAATCATATGCTACCACTTGTCTTTCTAGAGGAGAGAGATAGGGTCACTCAATCCTTGGTTTTGGAAGTGATTTCCTTTGTGAATGGTTCTATGCCTGAAGTGACCTATTACCAAACTAATGCTAAAAGCCCTCAATACTAATGATTTTTTGAAATTCATTTAAAAAAATGTTATAGGATTTTAGGGTTTTGTTTGGCTAGGTTTGGGGAATTTTAGGTTGTTGGGAATGCTATTATAACTACTTTTTATTACGGGCTTCTGACTTTTTGAACCCCTGGGCTTCTGGGATTTCACTTCTTATCTTTTAATTTTGGAACTCCATCTTCGAATGGTTTTATCTGTCTATCTATGGAAGTTTTTGAGACTCCTATATACCGATGAAAATATGTTTGAAATAACTTTCTCGTTGGGTGGGTCTGATGTGGTCTTTGAGCTCATCTGCTATCTTAAAAATGGCTTCAAACTATCTGCATCATTTTTTGTAACACCCCTAGTTTATGTGTTTGAAATTAAAACTAGACATTTGAACTTTAATCCTAAGGGGAGTGGACCCCAAAGGACAAGTATTTTGTGAATGTAATTAAACATTTAAATTTGAGGAAAAGAATAAAATGATTTTGTGCAGATTGACCAAAATGAGATTTATGAGATCACGCGCTAAATACATGAGGATGGATAAGGCAAATATTTCCCCACAATCTTTCAAAAATCCTTGAAAGAAATTATTTCTAATTTAGATTTTTCAGGAAAAATATAAATTCCCCAATGATGAGGAAAATAGTTGGGAAGATGTAAAAAGATCGAAAAGCTGGGGAAAAGCATAAAACAACTTTAAAGAATCCCAAAAATGGGAAGCCTAGGCAAACAGGAAGAAAATCATCCTGATATTCTAGACGCAGAATTAGAAACATGCTTTGGGGAACAATAGCTTAAATAAGCTGCTCCTAAACAGATTAGAGGTTGATCTATCCTAGGAGGTGATCTCAGCTAGGGGGTTAGTTCTGGGAGACAGAAGGACTCTAAGGATGGGAGGTTGGTCAATTGCAAGAGTGGTATGTCTCTAAATTGATTGGTGTGTTTTTAATTCCCGTGGTATGAATTGGCTACATATAACAGTTGATTTGTATGTTAGAATTATTAGTGCTACATTTAACAGAATTAATCATAAGAAATTCACCTTTATAATTCTGTATAGTTGTAGAGAGGAAATCTGTAGAGTAGAATCCAACAGAAACTCTAAACCGAGGTGGGTTTAAATCTGAGGATACATATTCCTCCATAGACAATTTAACTTTGAACTGCTTCTGATCGACTAGTATAAATTATGAACATGATTAGGATAAAGCAGTATGAGAGTTCCTGTACCATACTTGAAAATAACCATATATGAACTGTAATTTAAATTGTGCATTAAATGAGAAAGAAAAAATTATATAGAAAATTATATAGTTATTTCTGCATGTACGAAATTTATTCTACACCAGAAGGAAGAAAATATCAGGTAGCATGAGACTGCTCTTTAATATTTATTTTATGGAACCATTACTACAATAGAGGATAGAATTAATAGATGAAAGAAAGTTAATTAAATAAACAACATGCAGATTTCACAACAACAGGGCATATTTAACTGTATGTATTCTAGTATACCATGTGAACTAAAGGCAAGGGTGTATAGTGGCAGATTATAAATGAAAATGTCTTCTAGACATAAATATATATATATATATATATATATATATATATTAATACACCACCTGTAGATAATTAAGAAACATGACGAGAGATAGTTCTAACAAGATAGACAAATATCCTGTGCAAATTAATGAACAAAGGTGTAGAGGAGTGCTGGAAATATTTTGTACTATTCCCAAGATTATTGAAGAGACCTAGATACTGCTACTATCAAAAACTACAAACCAGTGTGGTATGAGAACCACATTCAATTGCCTTGGACAACTAATATTCCTGCTACGAAAATGGTTTAGACAGAACAATTACTTGAACACCATAATAGAAGGTGGAGTTATAAGAATACAGACAACTGATTTTACACTATGGAGAAGAACAGTACATTATTCACTAAAATATCACCATGTTCATGAATATAGTTTAACAAATGTATGGCCTGAAATCTTTAAGGAAATAAAATACACAGAATGTGGGATATACAAAATTGAAAATGCCATCAGTAAGTATTAAGTTAGAGCCAAGTCAAAGAGAGTAAAGAGAGAGAATTTCTGGAACACATAATAATACACAAAATCAAAATGGATATTATGGAAATCAAGGAATGACAGAGATATATATACAAAAATCCAATGATTACAAGCCCAATGTGACTCGGGGACAGTCTCATAATGTTCCGGAAGCTGATATAAAGGAACATTCAGTGTCGGGACTTAAAACAATTATAATCGTCAAAATTATACAACTTCATTAATAAAAATTTTAAGCTGTCGGAAAAATTATAGAACAATGAGAGAAGAAGGGACTTCCTCTAACCAGTGTTCGGTGAATACCGACCTGCAAGTGGTAAGAGAAGTCAATGTTAATGTCGAAGGAAGCCACTTCTCTCATGGTTCAATAGAGAGAACAAGACGCAAGTCGTAATTACCTGTAAGAGACAAAACCCCAATATGAATACGATGCAGAACGTGACGAGGAAGAAGAACGTGAAAAAAGATAAAATGATGACTGAGAAGGGAATAGCTACCTGGTGAGGGAGAAATCCCCATTCCTTCCTTGACCTGTTACATATAAATAGGATTTTTTCATAAATAAAAACAAATTAGAGGTTGGCGGTATTGAATAACTAAGCTAGCACTCTGGTGAACAAACAGTAGGAATTTCGCCCTACACAGGTCGAGGGAAGAAGTGAACCAGAATGTCGAGAGGGGTAGAATCCCTCTAGCACCATACGAATGACCTCGGAGCAACCTTCAATGAGCGTAAGGTAGAGGGTAAGCTCCAAAACCGTAAGAGCATTCGTTCAGTCTCGATTCTGAGGATACATGTAAGGAAATAGAAATACTATGAATTTAAACCAAGCAAATCAAATCACTTGAATGGAGAAAACAAATTCTCTGCAAAAACAATATAAAAAATTGTTATACATAAAACAATCTGGAACAAAACGATGGTAAACGATTCATCTAAATCCAAAATCTCAGTACAGGCTCAAAGCCATGAGCATAACTCTAAACCAGAAAAGGGAAGCCAATGTTAAACGGTAAGAATAGAGCGTGAAATTAAAAAACTCCGAAATGATCATACCTGAATTGTCAATTGAAGCTCAGGGATACACCGAAGACTGAACTGAGTCACGCTCAGTTTTCCATGGCATTGAATTTCACTGTCATGCGACGAACCAAACGAGTAGGAAGGGAAAAGAACCGACGAGAAAAATAACATGTTGAATTTATATCGACTTCCCCTGAATCGATCAATGAAACCCTAACGCACAGGATGAATCTGCATTGACCACATGGCAATATCCCAAGGGTTAAGCCACAGATCGAAGGGTTTAATGGGTCATCTACACCATACGTTCAACATTTAATGTGACAAGAAATGCAATAAATGTCACAGCGTTCTGGCCGTGCCATAGAAATTGCCTTGGCAACAAGGTAGGCTGGTGGGATGAGTCCAGAGCTACGTGGAGCTAACCCACGTGACCACGAATGGAATAAGACCCATTACAACCTCTACGACGAGAATGAAAATCCTATATAAGCTTATGTGGAAACTAGCTTCACTCCTCAATTCCCAACTACGTTGAACCAATTTACAAATTCGTATTACATGGGGGCCGAAATAAAGGAGTCCAATCTTGATATAAATGAGGACGAGAAGTCAATAAATGGACATGAGTGCCATGTACGCATAGATATCAACGTGGGTAAGTTAAATCCCACTAAGGTTTATATGTTATCAACGAGTGGGGACATGGAGTAATAAACATGGGTAATTGAATTGATTTGATATAGGTCCATTGAAATATAACAATATGGTGAACATATGAAATCGAATCGATCCCACATATGCGAATCTGTTGAATGTTCAAAGATTGATTTTATACAACCGAAGGTGGGACATGAAAGTGGCTGGTGATAAATAAGCCCATTATGTTTTATGTCAAATATAGTTATGTTTTGTTACAAATATATTGAATTCCCATTTGGTTGGGTATAGTTGAGATATAGAAATAAATCTTAATTGGGGAAACAAATCTGATCTGGTTGAATTTACATAGTGATAGTATAATACCTTGCTAGAATGATACTTGAAAAGATGAATGAAAAAAAAAAAATTGGGGAGGAAATTTGGAGGTGTGACAAATGGTATCAGAGCCCAAGTTATAAAACTGGGCTGGTGACATTGTGCTCACTGTGGCTGCATGTTCACTGTATAAATTGATTTCTGTGGAAAAAAAAAAAAATTATATATTTTTATTTTCACTGATTGGTGGTTTGTAGTGTACAGTGGTGCTGAAATGGTAGAAGGTGACGAAATTTATGTTGATCTGCGTGATGAGGATAATGCACCGGATCCCAATGTGGCCATGATGGCTATGTTGCGGAGGTTGCAACAAGAATTAGCTGAGATTAAAAGCCAGAATGACAGATTGTCATTAGCCAGTGAGGAGCAGGAAAAGCTCATCAGAGAATTAACTTCGCGGAACAGCCAAGAAGGCGAAGGTTCCGGAAAGAGGAAGACTGATGAGTCTGATGATGATGATGTGGTTAGGCATCAGTATAAGCAGAAAGAGGAATTACAGGGGGAATTTCGAAAGATTAAACCTCCCTCCTATGATGGGGAGAAGGAGGAAGATGCTGAATCCTGGCTGTTGAACATGATTAAGTACCTCCAGGTCTATGAATATGAAAGCAATATAAAGGCCAGATTAGCTGTTTACCAGCTACAAGGTAAGGCTACCTTGTGGTGGGAGGAGACAAAAATGGTGCATGCCATTGATGAAAAGACAGTTACCTGGGAATATTTCCAGGTTAAGTTCAAAAACCGCTACCTAAATGAACGTTACTATGATGATAAAGCCAAGGAATTTCATGAACTTAGACAGGGAAAACTCACTATTGATGAGTTTGTTACTAAGTTTACAAATCTGTTGAGATATTCACCCTACATAAGGGAAGAAAAGGCAAAGGTACAAAGGTTTCTGAATTGTTTGCTTGTTGTATACAAAGAGAAGATCTAGTTTGACAACCCAAAAACAATGGACGAAGCTATTAGAAAAGCTAGATTGTGCTACCAACAGTTCAAAATAAAAACTGAACATGGGAAAAGTTGGGTAAATAGGAGTGAATTCAAAGGGAAGAAATAGAAACCAGCCTATTTGAAGAATTTTGGCATAGATCATCAGCGGAAAAAGTTTAATAAATCTAAAGAAAGTCAAATTGCTCAGTCCTAAGTGGCCTCAAAACAAATATATGGAGACAATAAGAAAGAGGGCACAGTGAAAATGAGAGAACCCTGAAATGTTGGGGATGTGGAGAACCCCATCTGTTGAGAGATTGTCCCCATCAAAACATTCAGATGATTATGAGAGATCGAGAAGCCACCACAGTAAATGACATAGCTAGAAATATACCAACTATCAGTGTACCCTTGGAAAATCGACAAGCAGAACATCAAGTTACCATGGTTGAAATGGAGGGTAAGATTTTTGACCAATCTGTTACAGTTTTTATTGATCCAGGTGCTTCTTTGAGTTACATTAGTCCAAAAATTGTAGAAAAATGTAATCTTAAACGTGAAAAATTTCAGCAGTCATGGTTGGTTCAACTGGCCACTGGAACCAAGAGGAAGGTAACACATAAATTTCCCCGAACAGCAATTAAATTAAATGATTTTCAAACAGAAGTAGATTTGAAAATTCTTCCGTTACGTTCATATGACTTGCTGATAAGAATGGACTAGCTGGAAAAGAAGAAGTTTATGATGAACTATTGGTACAAGACCCTGCATTTTGTAGATGAAGAAGGGAAACATTTTATTCTCAAGGGAAAACCAAAACCTATCTCTTGAAGACAAATATCAACACTACAATTAAAACGAACAGCTAGAAAAGGATACCAAGTTTATGCAGTACATGTGGAAGAAACAGAACATAAACCTGAAGAAAGATTGATGGATGTTGTGCCAGTAGTAAGAGAGTTTAAGGAAGTCTTTCCCGATGAGATTCCTCATCTTCCCCCCAAAATAGAGATTGATTTTTCAATCGATCTGGTGCTGGGAGCAGTACCTGTTTCCCGAGCCCCTTATCGAATGAGTCCCCCTGAACTTATGGAACTAAAAATGCAATTGCAAGAACTGTTAGATAAAGGTTATATCAGGCCGAGTGTGTCTCCTTGGGGAGCATCGATGCTGTTTGTGAAAAAGAAATATGAAACCTTTCGAATGTGTATTTATTATCATCAATTGAATAAATTGACCATTAAGAATAGATACCCTTTACCTAGAATTGATGATATTTTTGACCAAGTGAGAGGAGCTTCAGTGTTTTCGAAGATTGATTTAAGGACTAGTTATCACCAGCTTATAATTAAAGAAGAATACATCAGCAAAATAGACTTTTGAACCAGGTATGGTCACTACGAATTTGTAGTCCTACCTTTTGGGTTGACAAATGCCCCTGCCACATGTATGTGCCTGATGAACAGTGTGTTAAATAAGTACTTGGATAAATTTTTCCTTGTGTTCATATATGATATTTTAGTCTACTCAAAAAGTGAGGAGGAACATAAAGAACACTTGAGGATAGTATTTCAAACTCTGAAGGAAAACTAATTATATGCCAAGTTCAACAAATGTGAATTTTACAAAGATAAAATCCAATACTTGGGTCATATTATTTCGGAACAAGGGCTGGCTGTTAACCCTGAAAAGATAAAACCTATTAAACAATGGCCTGTACCAACTGATGTTTCAGCAGTGAGATCGTTTATGGGGATTGCAGGCTATTATCGCATATTTGTGGAGAGATTTTCTGCCATAGCATATCCCATAACTTTCCTATAAAGGAAGGGTGTCAAATTTGAGTGGACTGAAAAATGCCAAAACATTTTTGATCAATTAAAACTAAAACTTACTGCAGTCCCTATACTGAATATTGCAGATCCTGTTAAAGAATTTGTGGTATGTACGGATGCTTGTAGAGAGGGGTTGGGAGGAGTTCTTTTGCAGGAAAATGCGGTTATTGCATATCAATATAGGAAACTAAGGATACATGAACACAACTATAGTGCCTCTGATTTTGAGTTAGCTGCTGTTATTCATGCTTTGAAAATGTGGCGACACTATCTCCTTGGAAAGAAATTTACATTGATGACTGATCACATTAGTCTTAAATATTTCTTTTCTCAAACTGATCTGAATGCGAGACAGGCCAGATGGTTGTCCTTTCTAAGTGAATTTGACATGGATATGAAGCATATCAGAGGGAAAGAAAATAAAATTGCTGATGCTTTAAGTAGAAATGCTTTTCAAATTATAGGTAGTAGTGGAAATAGTGCCCAGGTTTATTTAGAAGAGTTAGCGAAACAGGCAGCAGACCAGGATCCAAATTATGAGAACATACAAGTGAAAATCCTAAAGAAAGAGATGGCTGATTTCACTCAAAACCAGAAAGGACTGATCTGTTATAAAAACCGATTGTATATTCCCAAGGTAGAGTCCTTGAAAAAAGAGATTCTAGATGAGTATCACAAACAGCCATATGAAAGACATCCAGGATATCAGAAAATGTTAACAGCTTTGAAAAAGAAGTTGTTTTGGCCAGGAATGAAGAGAGATGTAGCAGAATATTTAACTAGATGCATGGAATGTCAACTAGTCAAAGTTGAGCATCAGCATCCTGCTGGTCTTTTAAACCCTTTTCCGATTGCAGAATGGAAATGGGACATAGTTTCCATGGATTTCATAACAGGATTACCCAAAACCAAATACCAACATGATTCAGTGATGGTGGTAGTAGACACTTTAACAAAAGCTACAAATTTTATTCCAGTGAAATCTACCTTTGAGACAGCTCAAGTAGCGAATGTGTTCCTGAGGGAGGTAGTAAAGCTCCATGGGGTTTTGAAAGTGATTGTTTCTAATCGAGATGCTAAGTTTAATGCAGCTTTTTAGAAAGGGCTATTTGAAGGGATGGGTACTAAGTTGAAATTTAGTACTGCCTACCACCCTCAGACAGATGGTCAAATGGAAAGAACTAATCAAATTTTGGAGGACATGCTAAGAATGTATGTGATGGATAGGCCATCAAGGTGGGAAGATTACTTGCATTTAGCTGAATTTGCCTATAATAATAGCTACCAAGCCTCCATCAAAATGAGTCCATTTGACACACTGTATGGAAGAAAGTGTTGTACTCCTTTGAGCTAGAGCCAGCCAGAAGATAAACTAATGTTGGGACCAGACGCTTTACAAGAGATGGAAATAATTGTTAAACAGATACAAAGAAACATCAAGACAGCACAAGATCACTAGAAAAACTATGTTGATAAGAAAAGAGTGCACTGAGAATTTAAAGTGGGGGAGCATGTGTACTTGCGTATTAAACCCAAAAAGAGCACACTTTATGCTGGAAGTTGTGCAAAAATGGCTCCTAGATATTGTGGTCCTTTTGAAGTATTAGAAAGGGTGGGACCAGTGGCTTACAAGCTGGCCTTACCACCCCATGTTAGAGTTCATGATGTGTTTCATGTTTCGTTATTAAAAAGATATGTACATGATGCTTCTCACATAGTTGATTGGAATGTTGTACAGGTGGAAGCAGAAGGCGAGTTCCTTCCAGAACCGCTTCAAATATTGGAGTAGGAAGATATTGAATTGAGGAACCAAATGGTAGCAAGAGTAAAGGTGCAATGGAAGCACTTTACTGTTGAAGAAGGTACCTGGGAAAGAGAAGTGGAAATGATGGAAAGATATCCATTTTTGTTTGAAAAATGAACTCTAGTAGTTAAATAACAACACCGAGGACGGTGTTTGCTTTCAGAGGGGGAATATGTAACACCCCTAGTTTATGTGTTTGAAATTAAAACTAGCCATTTGAACTTTAATCCTAGGGGGAGTGGACCCCAAAGGACAATTATTTTGTGAATTTAATTAAATATTTAAATTTGAGGCAATGAATAAAATGATTTTGTGCAGATTGACCAAAATGAGATTTATGAGATCGCGTGCTAAATCCATCAGGATGGATAAGGAAAATTTCCCCACAATCTTTCAAAAATCCTTGAAAGAAATTATTTCTAATTTAGATTTTTGAGGAAAAATCTAAATTCCCCAATGATGACGAAAATAGTTGGGAAGAGGTAAAAAGCTAGAAAAGCTGGGGAAAAGCATAAAACAGCTTTAAAGAATCCCAAAAATGGGAAGCCTAGGCAAACAGGAAGAAAAACATCCTAATATTCTAGACGCAGAATTAGAAATATGCTTTGGGGAACAATAGCTTAAATAAGCTGCTCCTAAACAGATTAGAGGTTGATCTGTCCTAGGAGGTGATCTTAGCTAGGGGGTGAGTTCTGGGAGACAGAAGGACTCTAAGGATGGGAGGTTGGTCAATTGCAAGAGTGGTATGTCTCTAAATTGATTGGTGTGTTTTTACTTCCTGTGGTATGAATTGGCTACATATAACAGTTGATTTGTATGTTAGAATTATTAGTGCTACATTTAACAAAATTTATCATAAGGAATTCACCTTTATAATTCTGTATAGTTGTAGAGAGGAAATCTGTAGAGTAGAATCCAACAGAAACTCTAAACCGAGGTGGGTTTAAATCTGAGGATACATATTCCTCCACAGACAATTTAACTTTGAACTGCTTCTGATCTACTAGTATAAATTATGAACATGATTAGGATAAAGCAGTATGAGAGTTCCTGTACCATACTTGAAAATAGCCATATATGAACTGTAATTTAAATTGTGCATTAAATGAGAAAGAAAAAATTATATAGAAAATTATATAGTTATTTCTGCATGTACGAAATTTATTCTACAACAGAAGGAAGCAAAAAACAGGTAGCATGAGACTTCTCTTTAATATTTATTTTATGGAACCATTAATACATTAGAGGATAGAATTAATAGATGAAAGAAAGTTAAGTAAATAAACAACATGTAGATTTCACAACAGCAAGGGATATTTAACTGTATGTATTCTAGTATACCATGTGAACTAAAGGAAAGGGTGTATAGTGGAAGATTATAAATGCAAATGTCTTCTAGACATATATATATATATATATATATATATATATATATATATATATATATATATATATATATATATATATATATATATATATATATATATATTAATACACCACTTGTAGATAATTAAGAAACATGACGAGAGATAATGCTAACAAGGTAGACAAATATCCTGTGCAAATTAATGAACTAAGGTGTAGAGCAGCAGAGCAGAGCTCGAAATATTTAATATTTTGTACTATTCTAAGATGTTTGAAGTAGACCTAGATACCGTACTATCGGAAAACTACAAACCAAAGGTGGTATGAGAACCAAATCACTGCTTTGGACAACTAATATTCCTACTACGAAAATGGTTTAGACGTAACTTACTTGAACACCATAATAAAAGGTGGAGTTATAAGAATACAAAAGTAACCGATTTTTATTAAGGGAGAAGAACAAGACGTTATTCTCACTAAAATATCACCATGTTCATGAATATAGTTTAACAAATGTATGGCCTGAAAGCTTTAAGGCAATAAAATACACAGAATGTGGGATATAAAAAATTGAAAATTCCATCAGTAAGTATTTAGTTAGAGCCAAGTCAAAGAGAGTAAAGAGAGAGCACTGCTGGAACACATAATAATACACGAAATCAAAATGGGTATTATGGAAATCAAGGAAAGACAGAGATATATATACAAAAATCCAACGATTGCAAGCCCACTGTGGCCTGGGGAGAGTCTCATAATGTTTCGGAAGCTGATATAAAGGAACATTCAGTGTCAGGACTTAAAAAAATTATAATCGTCAAAATTATACAACTTCATCAATAAAAATTTTAAGCTGTCGGAAAACTTATAGAACAATGAGAGAAGAACGTACTTCCTCTAACCAGTTTTCGGTGAATACCGACCTGCAAGTGGCAAGAGGAGTCAATGTTAATGTTGAAGGAAGCCATTTCTCTCATGGTTCAATAGAGAGAACAAGACGCAAGTCGTAATTACCTGTAAGAGACAAAACCCCAATATGTATACGATGCAGAAAGTGATGAGGAAGAAGAACGTGAAAAAAGATAAAATGATGACTGAGAAGGGAATAGCTACTTGGTGAGGGAGAAACCCCCATTCCTTCCTTGACTTGTTACATATAAATAGGAATTTTTCATAAATAAAAACAAATTGGAGGTTGGCGGTCAAATTTGAATAACTAAGCTAGCACTCTGGTGAACGAACAGTAGGAATTTCGCCCTACACAGGTCGAGGGAAGAAGCGAACCAGAATTTCGAGAGGGGTAGAATCCTTCTAGCGCCATAAGAATGACCTCAGAGCAACCTTCGATGAGCATAAGGTATAGGGTAAGCTCCGAAACCATAAGAGCATTAGTTCAGTCTCGCTTCTGAGGATACGTGTAAGGAAATACAAATACTATGAATTTAAACCAAGCAAATCGAATCACTTGAATGGAGAAAACAAATTCTCTACAAAAACAATATTACAAATTGTTATACATAAAAAAATCTGGAACAAAATGATGGTAAACGATTCATCTAAATCCAAAATCTCAGTACAGGCTCGAAGCAATGAGTGTAACTCTAAACTAGAAAAGGGAATCCAATGTTAAACGGTAAGAACAGAGTGTGAAATTACAAAACTACGAAATGGTCATACTTGAATTGTCAATTGAAGCTCAGGGATACACCGAAGACTGAACCGAGTCACGCTCAATTTTCCATGGCATTAAATTTCACTGTCATGCGACGAACCAAATGAGTAGGAAGGGAAAAGAACCGACGAGCAAAATAACATGTTGAATTTATATCAACTTCCCCTGAATCGATCAACGAAACCCTAACAAACAGGATGAATCCGCGTCGTCCACATGGCAAGATCCCAAGGGTTAAGCCACGGATTGAAGGGTTTAATGGGTCATGTACACCATACGTTCAACATTTAATGTGACAAGTAATGCAATAAATGTCAGAGTGTTCTGGCCGTGCCATAGAAATTTCCTTGGCAACAAGGTAGGCTGGAGAGATGAGTCCAGAGCTACGTGGAGCTACCCCACGTGACCACGAATGGAATAAGACCCATTACAACCTCTATGAAGAGAATGAAAATCCTATATAAGCTTATGTGGAAACTAGCTTCACGCCTCAATTCCCAACTACGTTGAACCAATTTACAAATTCGTATTACGTGGGGGGGGAAATAAAGGAGTCCAATATTGATATAAATGAGGACGAGAAGTCAATAAATGGACATGAGTGCCATGTACGCATAGATATCAACGTGGGTAAGTTAAATCCCACTAAGGTTTATATTTTATCAACGAGTGGGGACATGGAGTAGTAAACATGGGTAATTGAATTGATTTCATATAGGTCCATTGAAATATAACAATATGGTGAACATGTGAAATCGAATCGATCCCACATATGCAAATCTGTTGAATGTTCAAAGATTGATTTTATACAATTGAAGGTGGGAAATGAAAGTGGCTGGTGATAAATAAACCCCTTATGTTTTATGTAAAATATAGTTATGTTTTGTTACAAATCTATTGAATTCCCATTTGGTTGGGTATAGTTGAGATATGGAAATAAATCTTAATTCTGGGAAGGTGGTAAATTCTTGTTTAAATTTACATAGTGATAGTATAATACCTTGCTAGAATGATACCTGAAAAGATGAATGAAAAAAAAAAATTGGGAAGGAAATTGGGAGGTGTGACATTTTTCGTATTGAACCTTCTTATTTTTCCTAGAACTTGCTCCATGAGACATCTTTTCGACCCTTGTGCCACCCATTTTTATCTATTTACATCAATAACAACATATTTGCAACATTCTCCCCCTTTGGCATTGATGGAAACACCAAGATCAAACAAAACATAATTAGAAAAACTATCAGCTTAAACTATCTCCCTTGAGTGTTGCAAAATTATCCTTTCAGTGCTACTCCCCATGTGATGTAATTATTTCATTCTTTTCTTATTCTTCTATTTGTTCTCATTTTTTTATCACTCAAACCTCTCCTTTCACTATGGATCTCTTCTTCTACCATTTTGTTTGATCACTACTCCCCTATCTCCATAATCATTTTGTTAATAATATTTCTCTATCTTGTTGATCATGTGGACCTGGAAGCTTCACCTTTATATGCTAAAAATAAAACAAATACCTTTCTTCCTTTTAAAAAAAGGTGTAGTGTATGGAGGCATGAGGAACAAATCCCAATATTTTCCTCAAATACTCAAACTATTTTCTATAAAGTGGCTTAGTGGTAATATCCACAGCTTGTTCGTTTATAGAAACATACTCCAAATTCACAACCTGATTTGCAACCTGATCCCTCTAGAAATGATACTTGATTATATAATGTTTTGTTTTGAAGTGAAAAACTAGATTCCTGGACATGGGTATTGCACTTGAGTTGTCACAAATAATGGCAACAGGTTGATCATAGAACACTTGTACATTAGGCAAAGTTTTATTTGCCCAAAATAGTTGAGTAAAACAAGAAGTTGCTGCAATATACTTTAGTTGGACTGTAGATAAATAAATGGAAGATTTCTTCTTGCTCAACAATGAGACTAGATAATCTTGAAGAAAAAAAGAACCTCCACTTGTACTTTTAAAATCATCTACATCGCTTTCATAATCAACATTATTATAAACAGTTAATCAATAATATTTACCATTGGGCTACCACATACCATAGTCCATTGTTTCTCCGAGATATTGAAGAATCATCTTGGCTTCAAATATATGTCTTTACCTTGGAGCTACTTGAAATATTATAAGTATAGCAACGACTTGCATGATGTCTCGTCTTGTAGCTCTCAAATACAACAGGCTACCAATTATGGATCTATATAAAGTTTGGTCCACTTTTTTTGTCTCATATGTATTGTTAAGCTTGCAACATGTCACCATTGGAGTCCTCACTAGACACCATTATTCCATTCCAACTTTAATTATTACTTCTTTGAGATAATTTTATTGAGAGATAAAAATTATTGTAGGAGTATGTGAAATTTGTAATCCAAGGAATTAGTAAATATCTCCAAGCAAGGACACTTAAAACTTTGAATTCATTCTAGATTCAAATTTATGGGATAACAAATCTGAATCACTGGAAAAAATGATATCGTCAGCATATACAACCACCACAATGAGTTTGATATATTTAAATTTGACATATAGGATTTTTTTAGCTGCACCTCTTTTGAATCCAAAATGAGTAGGTAGTTTTCTATCTTGGAAAAACAAGCTCTACAAGCTCGCTTGAGAATATACAAATATTTCTTAAGTTTTCAAACATAATTATGTTTCTTTTTTAGTTGAAATCCTTCTGGACGCTCTACGTAGACTTCCTCATATATCTCTCCATTGAGAAAAGCAAACTTGACATCCATTTGATAGATTTCAAATTTCTTAAAGGAACCAAATCCAAAAAAACATTCTTATTTCTTCTAATATAGCAACAGGAGAAAAAGTTTCATCAAAATCCAAGCCTTCAAATTGAGCATACATTTGCATACCAACCT
Organism: Pinus albicaulis; assembly: GCA_034641835.2. NCBI lineage: Eukaryota > Viridiplantae > Streptophyta > Pinopsida > Pinales > Pinaceae > Pinus > Pinus albicaulis. The sequence goes on from JAXQQM020087365.1 coordinate 239,036, forward strand.
AGCCTTTTTTCTTACCACTCCTGCATGGTTATTTTAATTTAATATTGGAAACCCACTTTGTTCCAATGGAATTATTGTTAGCGGGACTTGGAACAAGCTCCCAAGTATGATTTTTATCTATTTGATTCAATTCTTAATTCATTTCCTTTAAGAAATGGTGATGTTGAATGTCTTGAACAACATATTTTTGTTCCTCCATGGACATCCAAGAAACATGTGCCTATGTGAGGGAATTTAGCGGATTCCTTCTTATCTTCACTCCATAATTTAATTCATCAATGATATCATCATTTGGGTGGTATATTTATACATAACTTGCAAGTTATTAAACTTGAGGACTAAAGGGTTCTTCATCATGTTCTTCTGCATGGGACTCATCATGCTCCTGACTAATGCTCACTAGTTCATCAACGCTGATTTTTATGGGATCTATCTCTTCTTAATTAACGTACTCATAAACCTTTATATAGATATAGTCAATGAACCTCTTGGTGAATTTATTGTAGTATCTGTATCATGTGATATTTTCTGAGTATCCTAGAAAAATGTCTTCATCTACTCTGGCATTGAACTTGCAAAGTTTTTCATCATTTTTCTTGATGTAGCATTTTCTACAAAAATCTATAAGGTGCTCAAATATTCCAAGTCTTCCATACCACAATTCATAGGAAGTTTTGTCACTATTGGGTCTAAAATGAGCTTTTTTGAGGATAAATATATTTTTCTCAATAACTTCTATGCATAACCTCTTCTGAATATTTCTTTCAGTCGTGATTTTTTTGGCTAACTATTGTATTTAATTGTTTACTCTTTTTTCTAAACCATTTTTCGGAGGAGTTTATGTTATTCTAAACTAACTTTTTCTTCCATTTTTTTAAAATAAGTCATCAGATTTATTTGAAGTGAACTCACCTCCATTATCAAACCTTATTATTTTGATTTCACAATTAGTTTCATTCTCATCTAAGGCTTTGAACTCTTTAATCTATCAAAAGCTTCATATTTATATCTGAGGAATGTAACCCATATCCACACAGATCAATGTGTACCAGCTGCAATGATTTCTATCATGAGTCCTTTTCCCTGAATGAAACTTGAGCTTTCTTTATGAGTTGTCAAGATTTACAATTTGTATTCTCTATTTTTTAAATCCTTGGAAAATCTTCGATAAATTATTTTTTATTATCTTGAATATCTGATCAAAGTTAATATCTCCAAGATTTTTGTGTCATAACTAAATTTCATTGAGCTTTGATAATCAACACCATTTTTTCTTATCTTTGACCAGATAGATATTATTGTATGTTCTTACAACCTGAAAATCTCACTCACTTTTACTTGTGTGCTTGATTTGAAAAATTTTAGCTTTTAAAATAACATCACATCCTTGATCACACACTTTAGATACACTAAGTAGGCTATACTTCATCCCATCAACATATAAAACAATTTTTGCTTTACCTTTGGAATTTGCTAAACTAGCGACAACTTTTGCAATCATTTTGTCAAGATCATTGTTGAAAAAAGTCACTTTACCTTTGTCAAATAGTTTTCATGTTAAAAACATGTTTCTATCTCCTTACATATGCCTGGAACATCCATTATCCACATACCATTGGCTCCCACCATTCTTAGAATACAAATAAATATCAGATTGGTCTGATTTTTTGGTTTTTTTCTAGGCATTGGTCTATTGTTCAATTTTCTCAATTACTTACTCTGTCATGTTCTCCTTAACAATGCAGTTGACTTCTATATTCCCAAAATTTCAACACTTAAAATATTGTACCTGAAAACTCATAGTAGTAAAATAATTAGTGTACCTTGCCTGCTCTACCTTTGCTGAAATATTATTCTAAATCTAATTTTCTTATAAGAAATACTAACTCTACAATTTGTTTCTTTGTGGCCATAGTTAGTGCATGTGAAATAATACCCTAGGAAAATATCATTCTATGTGCAAGGTTGTCTTATACACTTGGATAAATTCCGAGCAGTTTGATTTTCTTGGCCAACATTCTTCTTTTTTCGTTCTTAAATTGTACGGACATGATTCTTGGGTTGCATGTCTCCCTTTTTCCATTACGTAGGACGTTCTTTAGTTAGTGGAGCTAAGGTAATTTCATTTCTACCTTTCAATTAAATTTTTGTGTTGGACTCAACTTCAAAGCCAATACCTTTATGATATTTAGAGACATGTTGACCATCCAAAATCTCATTTAAATCCTCAATTCCTTTAATGAGTTTTGGATTAAAGTTGAGTTGTGTGTTAGCCTTGTCCAACTCCTTCCTCAACAACACAACTTATCATTTCAACTTCTCACATGTTTCAACCATTTAATTTAGTTGTTGGTTTAGGGATTCTTGAATCTTTCTACCTTCTTCAAATTTCAAGAGTAATGGCTCCACAACCTCAACATTTTATTTTGTCAAAGACTCTTTCAAGACTTTGTTTTTCTTCCTCAACCTTTCTATTTCATCTAGAGAACTCACCAGTTCTCCTTAAATATCTACTTCTCCTTATTCATCATCGAAAATAACCTCAACATGCATATTTTCTATGGAAATTATCATCAATTATTTTGGTCTATTATCATATTTCCCCTCATCTTGGGATTTTCTAGGCTCACTTTCTGAGGAGATCTCTTTTAGAACATAAAATCCTCTCTTCTTAGCCTTCTTACTATTCTTTCGATTTTTATTTTTATTTTTTCTTTAGGATCATAATATTTATTGTTGTTTTTAGGAAACTTTGATGCATAATGACCATAATTTCCATAATTAAAACCTATAAAATTTAGATTACAACTATAATGTTCTCACCCTTAGTTGTGCTTCCTCACAAGATTGGATTCTTCTTGATCATATTCACAACATGACTCATTATACTCATCCTTGCATTTATTTTCTTCTTTAAGGGTTGATTCTTTGGTTGTAGATTTTCCTTTATAAATCTCCATATCATAGGAATAAAGTATTCGAAGGAGTTGTTCTAAAGTGAGAGTGCTTAGATTTATCATTTATTTAATAGATGACACCTTGTGATTAAACCACTCACGAATATATCTTAACACTTTTATAACTACCATATCTTCATCTAGTTTGTCATCAAGCCCTCTTATGGTGTTCACAACTTCATCAAGTCTCAAAAAATCATTTGCAATATCTTCATCATCGTGAATTCTTAAAGATTCAAATTTTGTCTAGTAACCCTTGAGTTTAGTTTCTATAGCCTTCTTGTCTCTCTCCTAAAATTTTCTCATATTGTCCCAGATAGATTTGGCATATCTACAATCCATTACTTTTAGAAGTTATGATTTGGGTAGGCTAGCAAGTAGGGAAGTCGTGGATTTATCATTGCATGTGAATCCCAACATTTGATATTTGGTAATCATTGTTGGATTAATTTGATATGGTTCTTCCGCAACATCCCACACATTAGCTGCAAGTGATTGAATGTAAGTATTTATCCTTACTTTCGAAAACACATCATTTTTTTCCAATGAACATTGGTTTCTTGTTGGTAAAACCCCATTCCTATTTTTCAATGGTCTGTGATATTTCTTCCTGTTGTTAAACTGATTTGAAGTAAAATTTAGCTGATACCTATTGTTTGAAACAAAGAAAATACTAGGATGGGGGCTGGGGGGGTGGTGAATAAGTACTGTTAGAATTTTTACAAATTTAAACATTCCTTTACATTGTGAAATAATATTGAGACACCATTAAATACTTCAACAATTAATTTAAATAAGCATGACATGAGTCAATATTAGTGGTATCAATGGAAAACACATATAACAAGTAAATTTTTCAAAACTGGTATTCAGTTTATTCAAAGAGAAATATATAACTTGTTGCTTCAATTCCTTGGCTACAACCAACAAGAAGCTCGAACTTGGTAATTTATCAGATGAAACTGAATGGATCAACAACCTTAATTGTTTACCACTAACCACTGGAAGGAGCACCACATCCTAATATGCAAGCACATCTTGCTCGACACTTAGTGGTTTATCTTTTTTCCATTTTAATATGAGAGAGAACGAATTCCACTTCTTCATTCAAAATAAAACAATCTTATCAATCACTAATACCTTTAGCAATTCATTTATTACTGAGAAAAAAAGACATTCAATAAATTGGAACTACTAAAAAAAACTCCAAGCTCTACTCTTCAACATACCCCTATTAATAATTCATTCTATGTATCTCTGAAGCACCTTTCAGATATCAATTTTGGTCTTTATTTCACCCTTTATGCATACCACCATCATGCCTCATGTTGCACCAATAGCTCTCAAAAAAAATCTAGACCAATTTCTTTCTTGCTCACCATCTATCATACTCTCCATCACTCTACTACTTGAACTATGATCTTAAAGAATTCTTCACTGATATTTATGGTATTGGACTTGAGTTTCTTGACATTTTATCTACTGCATGGTTTTTTGTATTTTTTCCTTTGTCTTGTTGAATTTTCTCATCTAAATGTTTGGATTCAGTTATCAATATGTTATCTACAATTATGGGCTCAATATCTAAGTCAAAAAAAAAATTTCCTGCTTATTTATCATTTTGGATTTAAAAAAAAATTAGATAAGGTTTACTAATTTTAGTAGTATTTAACTTTGGCTTAACTGCTAATCCTAGAGCTCAACAATCATTGACAACTCATCAATGCCATTATAAAAAATTTAATTCGTCCTACTAAAAACTATCTTTTAACCACTGGTCCCATCAAAATCAAAACTATACATCTTCCTCTTAACTGTAAATCAACCACAATTGTCACTAAAATGGATGTCAACTCATTTATGATGTTATAAGGGTTAATCGAACTAAAATATTTTCGAACTCATCCTTCTATGCATGCAATACAACATGTCGTTACCCATAAAAAAGTAGTCATGCTACCAAACACACTTGCTTGGGCCCATTTATTTTATTAAAGAAAATGCTACCAAATCGTCAAATTGGCCTTAGCTCCCTTTTCTCTAGCACTGCTTACCTTTCCTGCCATATGATTAGGGGTCCTAATGATTGGATAGACCCTTTACGTATGAAGCATGTTTAAGGCATGTTAGGGAATTATTTCCTGTCTTAAAGGCTCCACGCCCTTGGTATTTATTCTATGCATGAAATGGATGTCGCACTAATTCCTGAAACCCCTAATCCAAGAAATTTTATAAATTGAATTCTTAAAAATTTGTGGGTTATAGCCTTCTAGGCATGACCCACCTTTACTCCTATGATATGACATGTTCTCTCTTGAGGCTTCTCTTATTGGTTATTGCTTCATAGTTTTCCAAGCTGATGTGTCCAACTTATGTAATTTCATCGAGCTAATTGCCTCTGTAGTGGTCTTAATTATTTTTAGGCCATAATGGGAGAAGAAAAATACTTTCCATTCTATTATATAATTCTTGGAAAACAAGGTAAAAATCTCTGGGAAAGCAAAAAAATGTGGGGGATGGCATACACCATTCGAGATGCATATATTTTGTTATCATATTTCAGGACATTGTTGGTTTTGACGATCATCTAAATAGTTTTCCCATGTCATGTATTTTTAAAAACAAGTCATTGAATTTAGAAAGATCATTTGAAATATATAATTCCTTCCCATTCCCTTTCTCTAGGACCATGGTGGTACCATTGGTAGAGGAAGTAGCCATTGAAAATGTGTGCACTTCAAATGAAGCTTGAATGGCTAATGACGCTGACGAACGCAAGTGGAGGCTAGTGAATGGACTAAGGGGTGGATGTGCATGTGTGCCATATGTAAGACAGAGGATAGTATAGGGAATTAGAGACATAATTTTAGCCTTACAAAACTATAGAGAAGGTAATGCATGAAACAAAAAAAACTTTAGGGTTCGCAAGAAAATTCAAACTAGTACCCTAGAAATTTTGCTAAAGTTGGGTTGACAACTACATGGTATTGGTGAATTTCATGCACATACTTGGGATATTGACATCCATGATAGTTGGCAAGCTAAGAAAATGGATTTCCATAGCATGCGCATATTGGAACTACCAACCAAAATTTTTAACTATTTTAGCTTAGGGATGAGGTTCACAGTTAAAATTTACTAAATGAGAAGGAGATGACCAAATTCTTCAGTTAAATTCAGGGAATTAATACTTTTAGCCAAGAAATCGAGAAACCATAAGAGTATATAATGTGAAATTTTTATATGAATGGTACAAATCCAAAAATATTTCAGATTTATATAAAATTTTCCTAAAACACATGCCTAGAACAATTGCCTAACTCCCATTGGATAATGGCGCATGATAAAGGTGACATAGTGAAATTTCGAATCATCAAGATCATGTTCATGGAAGGCCTTAAGGTGGTACGTAGGTGATGAGAATCTATCACATGTCTAAATTGACACCCATTTTCTTGATTATCTATCATGAAAATTACTAGTGCACGGTTTCCCATAGCCATTGGATGAGAATTATCCTCAGTTGTTGGATTTGCGTGCCAATGCATTTGTTGAAACCTTCATGAGGTCAATAAAATTAATTCTAGTGGTCCGACTCGGCCACTAAGAAGGTGATTGGATATGGACATAGTGACATGGTAGCCGATGTGGAGATGTTGTAGTAGATAAAGTGGTTGTCGCACCAAAGGACCTGTAGGATTCATTTGGGCTGTAATAGAGAGGAAGAGTGCTAATGATAGGGTGATGTGGCATAGCGTTGGGTCATGGGTGACCATGACAAGACATGTGGAAAAAATTTGCAATGGGTGGGTGGCATATTTTGAAAACTTTCGAGGCATTTAGGAGGTGTGTGGTGTGAACATGTGGCCTCCTGTACATGACCTCTACCTGTTATTGTGTCTGGAACTTGGTGGCACGGGGTGACATGCACAATTAGTTCTATGGGAACCTCAACCATCGGAAATGGGCAACGAACACCATTTTTCAGTGCCCCTATGCTAAATATGCATGCGTACTATAGCCCAATTCACCCCCACATGCACATGTGAGTAGGTCATGTCTTTTGGTCCCACGCACTGATGAGTATATTGTTTAGTGTGAGTGCCATGGTTGTTGTAGTGTTTTGTAGACAATCATCATACTATCAATGTTAGTAGAGAGGCCATAAAAATATGTATATGATGGGTAGGGATTTCAATACTTTGGAGTAGATTATGTCTCAGGATATCAAATCAGTTTTTACTGAAAGTTTCATAGTGTGAAATTTATTGGAATGATCTTTCCAATGGTATGTGGAAGTTTGCAAATGGTCATCTATATCAAAAGTTATTATCAGCGAAAGTAAGTACTTTTAATCCCATAGAAGAAGTACCTAGAACCCGAGAGGTTTACTTAAAGATGTTATGGAATTGCATTGAGGTGAGGTAGTGGGAACTCCAGAGGTTTATTTAAAAAATGGGTTATGGAATGACATAAACCAAAGGTAGCGGGAAAAGTACCTAGAAGCCTAGAAGAATGGAATCATAGAAGCTCATAACCATGGAGGCCCAGAAGCTTGTAAGTTTGATTAATAATTGTTGCATGATTGCAACGATTTGACAAGAAGGGGATGACATTTGACAGACAAAAATTGACATATCTTGAAATAGAAAAAGTCTTTGAAGGTCAAAAGCGCAAAATATATTTCTAATTTGAGCCAAGAAAATAGAACTAGGACATAGATATTTTTCTAACATTTTACGTTCCATCAAATATCAAAATGTGCACTCAAGACTTGGTTTTGTGGTGGTTTCATGAGTTTTCATGACCAACGACCTTCAGGATATGAACAAAATAAAAATGCACTACAAGAATATATTTAAAGGTGTGAAGTAAGTCGGCACTGCACTAATATTTGTGCACAGTAGTGGGCTAGTACTCGGAAGTCCAGAAGCCTATAACTCTTACCAATTGTTATTTAGGAAAATTTACAAGCATAAGGGCATCCAGAACACCAACTCTTATGGACATTTTTTAAAGGCATGGATGAGTTGGTAACTCCCGAGCCCAGGATTTTAAAGACATATGAGTCAGTCTTTGGTGCCATTTTATTAATGGTGACTGTAAAGACTATCCTGAGCTAAGAAAATCCCCCTTTAGTAATTACTTACATGCCAAAGGGGAGAGTGCAGAAAATAATAATGGTTTTTACCCCCTTAGGGAAACTCCCACACTTCTTCCTTAGGAAATCAGGAGGGCTATCAAAGCCTTGAAAAAAATTTATGAGGACGATTAGTTGCTCAGAGGATGAGCAACCATTCAGTAGGGGGTGATGATGAGCTCCATCATTAGAAATATTTGGAGGGGTTAACAGTCACCTTTTTTCCTTCTTAGATCTCTTTTTCTTGCATTTTTATTATTATTTTTTTTTATGATGTGAGTATAAGTGGTCATTAAGGCTAACATACTCTGAGTACCTAATATGAGGTGGAGTGTAGAAAATCATGATTTATTAAGAATTTTTATAAATATTTTATCATAGAGTCTTAAAGGAGAGAGAAATGAGAAATTATAAGAGGATTGTCCACCCTATATTCTCTCTAGCAATTCGAACTCCATAGGCAGCCAAAGGATCCCATGGATTCTCTCCAGGAATTTGAATTCCAGAGGCATCCAAGAAACTCAAAGAGGATTGTACTCAATATTTGCTTATTGGGAGTCAAGAGGACTTAATCACCATTTTCTAGGGAGATGTTGGTAGCTAACTTGTAGAATAAATAGAGTAGAGCTAGAGCAAGGAAGAGCTAGCCAACACTAGTCGATTCCAGCCAGAACTTTGTTGCAAGTTATTGAGCTTTTTATTATTTTAGTGATCAAAATTTCAGAGATGTATGAAGTTATTCTTTTATGAAATGAGCAGACTGATTTCATTTTACTGATTTAAGCCTCAGAGAGCTACGCTCGTGGGTTAGGGCCTAATCCATGTTCCTCATCCTCTCTTATGTATTGGTTATTTTTTTTATGTCATTTCATTAGCTCCGCTTCTGATAATTTCATTTATGCTTCAAGTTGTTGCTTATTATTTTCTTTCTGTTTGTTGTTGTAGTTTTCCATTTCTTGTGAGTAGTATAATAGAGGAAAAAATCCAAAATTTGTGGTCAAGTCTCCCCCTCTCATCTCTATCAATAGAGTTCGAGCAGGGTATATCTTCCCACAGGCCAAAAACGGCTTTCTATTTGAGTTTAGGGGAAAAATTGCATTACCAGGTCTGAGTCTCTCTTTCACTGTTGTTATCACACATTTTTGTCAGCTTTTCATGCATGAATATGTAGGTGTGTTACACTTCTCAGCACTGCTGGTGCGCCTCCATCCCCTTCTATTTTCCACTCATTTTCAACTACTACACCCACCATTTCCCCTAACAACACTTAAACCCTTCTGTCGCCTTATTCCTTTTTTTTTCTTATTCATGGTTGCCTTTACCATTTTAACGCTAAACACTTGAAAAAACCATCGAAACCCATCTTTTTCCTTTCCTCCTCGAAATACCCGCTATCGTACTTGGAATTTTGCACTTCACCTTGTTTACGTCATTCCCGTTAACACTTACTGCTCTTCTTGCTAATCGTGATATGGCGACATCGCATATCATGGATCACAACCTTTTTCCTGTTTCCTTTCCCACTTACTGCAATTCCCGCATTGGAATCATACTTTGAAACTCTTTTCCCTTTTCTTTAAGACTTACTGCTCATCATTGTCAATTGCGACCTTGCGATATCACAAATTGCACCATTCCTCTATTTCCTTTGCACTTATCACTCGTTCTTCCAATTGTGGTATTGGCCCCACCGCCATGTCACCACTCCGCATAGCACATCTCAAATCATGTTTCTCATTTCTCTCCTTGACTCTTACCACTCCAATTTTGTGAACTTGCGATTGTGATATCGCATATCACAAATTTTTCCTCGATCATATCTTTGCCATCACATATTTCCATTCATTTCCGCTCCAAATCCATTTCTTCCATATTATAAGGTTTTATAAGGTTTTAACCCCCGCTTTCCATTTCTAAGCCCTGTTTCATGCGCTAAGCCCTCAATTCACCACTTTAGCCCTTTTCTTCCCTCCAAGCTACAAATCAACCCCTTTTCAAGTAGAATTAAGTCATGGATAGTTTAGTTGCATGGATAAAAGCATGTTATATCGACTATAGGATAAGTAGAGTGAATTTAGCTAATTTTCTAAGTTAAGTGTGGTTTAGAATTAGCTTCCTTTCTGCCATTTATTTTCAACAACTTAAATTAGTTCCCTTCCTATCACTTCCTTTCTACAAATTAAATTAGTTTCATTCTTGTCTTTTATTTTCAGCAATTTAGTTTAGTTTCCTTTCTGTCATTTCCTTTTAGAAATGTACTTTTAATATCTTATCATATTTTAAGAAATAGCACCCTTTTGTAAAGTATAAGAGGATGACATGAATAGAATGCATCTGTTGTGCATATAGCATTGTCACCTCCAAGTTTGTACAAGCCCCGGGTTCATAAAGTAAAGTAGGGAAACCCGTGGGAGTTGCAGCACTCTCAGTGCAATACCAGGGCTCACCAGAATCCAAGCTCCAACTCTAGAGAAACTCAATTAATGAAAAAAAACCATTGACCTTCCCGTCGTACATCATAAGGTTCAAATCAATAGAATTAATATTTTTCAGAGGGGGGTAGGTAGTCAATGGTTTAGGAAGGGGGGAGTTCAAGTTAAACAAGACGGTGACATTTGTAAAAATAAATAGCGAAAAAATCCTTTTTGGACCCCCTTGGTTAAATTTCAAAAAGGCAGGGGGTTCTTAAGTTCATCAATAACCATCAATTTATTTTCCACATATCTTGAGGCAAGAAAGAGTAGGGTGATATAATAGTTAAGTGTGGGGTGGTGACACACTTTACTTTGACTTGAAAAAAAATTGTTGGCTAACGCATGAAGGAAAATATGGTTCTATATTTTAGAGTTTGGATTGCTAAATTATTTTCTAAATTAATTTTAATAATTCAAATAAATAATTTCACACATAGGCATCTTTTTTGTTTTGTGGTTTTGAGGAGCAAACTTCAACTTGCTTTGTCTTTTGATCCAAAAGTGAGTTTGAAGCACCATATATATCATTGGAAAGTTTCTTCTGAGCAATTTACCATGAAAACACCTGCAACATGATCTGACCCAAAACTTATATAGAAACAATCTCCCAAATATTCAGGCTTGTCTTTTCCACAAGGCTTTAAGAAATAAATGGTTCCTTGGACAAGAAAACCTTTAGGCTATGACACGTAGTGATTCATAGGATAAAATTTACCAACAATTTACCAAAATAGATAACCATATAATCATCAATTAATCAATGTAATTTATAGGACCCTAAAATCTTTGGAAGTAATCCAAGCCCTAGGGTTCATGGTTTGGAGGCTGGAACACCACAAGAACCACTTGTGGGCTTGGAACCCAAAGTTGCAATTCTCCACCAATCAATGTTTAGGAAAAAACCATAGAGCATTTTGGACATGTGATGGATGGAGATCGTAGAGGACAATGAGAAAACTTCAACACTTTGAGAATCATCAAATTTTGAGATTTCCTTGTTGAGTTATGAAATTTTGAATGAAACTAGGGGTTAATATGGCAGCTAATGGAGGTCAGACTTACAATTTGAGTGCCACAAGTCATGTTTTAACACCACATTGATTTATATATATTGGAGTGACATTGGAGGTCATTCATCACCCATCCAGGTGCATCAAATCTCATCTATATATCTCTGAAGTTTGCTGCAGAGAAAAGGATGACAACGCATGGAGGAGGAGGGTTGTTTTGGGCATGTTTTCTGTCACTACAGTTCCAAGTTATTGCAGTGAGAAGGATACATTGTAGGAGTGAGTTTGAGTGATGTTTTGTGGTTAAATATATGTGGGGAACCTCTATTTACTTTAGCCACAAAAGGTTGTTCATTGCATGGAGCCAAAATACTTGTTTAAGCAGACAACGAGGGAGCCACAATTTTGTTATGATATTAGGAGATAGGATGAATATATTGTGAGGGATAGAAGGCCTTAATTTGGGTCGATTTCTCCATTGGTAGGAAGCGTTGAAGGGAAGAAAGAAAATAGAGGTGAGTAGTAGATGTTAAGGAAAGTTTTGGATAGAGTTAGAGGAACTGAAGTAGGTTTTTTTTATCCTTAATTAGAACCAAAATCGATAGCATAGATATATACCTAAAAACAATGTATGTATTGATGAAGCATTTTTTGATTTCATTCTAGGGGTGGTGTCCCAGTGTGGAAATATTTGTACCTCTATCTCTCTCTCTTTATCTCCCTCTCCCTCTCTCTATCTATCTCTCTCTCTCTCTATCTCCCTCTCCCTCTCTCTATCTATCTCTCTCTCTCTCTCTCTCTCTCTCTCTCTCTCTCTCTCGTGCCCTTGCCCTCTCTCCTCTCCATCTCTCTCTACCTCTCACTCTCTCTCTCTCCCCCCTACCCCTCCCTCTCCCTCTTCCACTCCCCCTCTCTATCTCCCTTTCCCTCTGCTTATCACCATCTCTCTCTCTCTCTCTCTCTCTCTCTCTCTCTCTCTCTCCCCCTCCCTTGCCCTCACCCCTTGCCCCTCTCTCACTCTCTCTATCTCTCTCTCACCCTTTCCCTCTCCCCTCTCCCTCTCTCTCTATCTCTCCCTCTTCCTCTCTCTACCCCTCCCTCTCTCTCTCCCCCCTACCCCTCCCTCTCCATCTCCTGCTCCCCCTCTCTATCTCCCTCCCCCTCTCCCTCTCCCTTGCCCTATACCTACAAAAAATGTATGTATTGATGAAGAATTTTCTGATTTCACTCTAGTGGTGGTGTCCTAGTGTGGAAATATTTGTACCCCTCTCTCTATATATCTCCCTCTCCCTCTCTCCCTCTCCCTCTCTCGCGTGTGCCCTTGCCCTCTACCCTCTCCCTCTCTCTCTACCTCTCCCTCCCTTTCTCTCCCTCTCTCTCTCTCTCTATCTCTCTCTCTCCCCTACCCCTCCCTCTCCCTCTCCTTCTCTCTCTCTCTCTCTATCTCTCTCTCTCACCCTCAACCCTCGTCCCTCTCTCACTCTCTCTATCTCTCTCTCGCCCTTGCCCTCTCCCCTCTACCTCTCTCTTTATCTATCCCTATTCCTCTCACCCTCTCTTTCTCTCTTTCTCTCTATCTCTCTCTCTCTCTCTCCCCCCTACCCGTCCCTCTCCATATCCTGCTCCCCCTCTCTATCTCCCTTGCCCTCTCCCTCTTGCCATCTATCTCTCTCTCTCTCTCTCTCTCTCTCTATCTCTCTCTCACCCTTCGCCTCTCCCTCTCTCTCTTCCTCTCTCTCCCCCTCAACCCTTGCCTCTCTCTCTCTCTCTCTCTCTCTCTCTCTCTCTCTCTCTCTGTCTTTTCCTCTCTCTCTCTCTCTCCCTCTCTCTCTTGCCCTCAGCCTTTCTACTCTCTCTCTCTCTCTCTATCTCTCTCTCTTTATA
>JAXQQM020087365.1:260000-317364 GCA_034641835.2 Pinus albicaulis
ACACTCATTCTCTTTCACTATCTCCCACTCACACTCTCAATCTCACTCTCTCTCTCGAATGCCATTTAAAAATTCTTAATGAAATATAAAGAAAGAATCAATCACACTCTTAAAAAACCAATATACTTATAAAAACCCACTTTAACATATATTGTAACATATATTGTAAAGACGAGTAGCCTCTAAAAACCTTGAACTTAATGTTTAGAAATAAAGTAATAACAATATCGTCTTTGTGACTAGCTTTTAAAGCTTTATATCGACTTAAAGAATAGGAAATCAAAAAAGATTGAATAGCAATATGAAACAAATAGTAATATTTAAATTTTAAACATAATATACTATAATATTGCATAATAATTTTGGAGGCATTTTACTATAAACGTAGCCTTTAATAAAAGAAATTAGATGTTGTTTTTCTCATAGTTGTAATAAATGGTTCAAAATAAAAGTTGCATAGTTAAAGTTTCTTCGCAAAAACATGCAGTTTAAATTTTTCACACATTTAAATCAGAAAAGGTATGCAGGCTTCACTTATAATTAGTTCCAGGGAAAGAAAAATTATGAACAAAATTAAGATATAATTAGTTCTGACGAAAGAAAAATCATTAATAAAATTAATATATAATCAATACTTCAAAAATAAATCTACAAACTGTAGGTTTAAAACAAAGATATACGAAACATTTAAAAACACCTTAACTTAATGAATACTAACCTGATTTCGAGGACCATAAATACCAGCAGCTGCAAACATCTGCTACACCTTTGCAAATCAAATAATACTGTATGAATAATTTTTCTTACATAAGCTACATCAAATTCAATAAAAATTATATAGAGCCATTTGAGTGTAAAGCTGGATTTAAAAAAAAGGAAACTAGACTTTGTTTTTCTCCCTGTAGAAATAAATGAGAAGAAAGAAAAACTTCAGATTTAATCTTTCTCAGCGATGTCAGGCAGTTTACGTTTTTCACACATTTAGAAAAATAAAATAAAATAAAATCCAAGATGCAAGCTTAAGTTTTTTAATATAAAGAAACACGATTTACCTCAATGTAAACTTAGTTTTGAGGAAATAAACTATGAATTCAAAAACAATTCTATTGTTCTTTGAAAGAAAACTAGGTTTTAACAAAATGATAAGAAAGACATTTAAAAACACCCTAATTAATAATAACCTTGGCTTTTAGAAACAGAAGTACCAGAAAATGCAAAATCAAGAAAAAAAGCACTCAAGAAATCAGATCTTGCAAAACCCTACCTGTTAAATATCGATCAAACAGATCCTTAAATCGAACTCAAACACCATCTATGGATTCTAATTAATGAAGATAAAAGATCAAACATAAAATAAAATAAAATAAACGGGCTCTGAACCCCATCGAGCAAAAGAACTTAAAACTGTCCCAATTGCATCTCCTCTCTGCAAAAATCTACCGTTAAATATCTGTCAATGCCGATGCCATATCCTCTCTGTAGTTAATTATCTGTCAATACAACACAATACAATACCGTTAAATATCCGTCAATACAATACACACGGCCCAACACACATACACCGACACAACACAAGAACATGTGCGAGAGCAGAATCCTCTGATTTTTGTTTTCAAACAAATTTCTAAATGAATCTATCGACAAATAGAGTCTAAGAAAAAAAGTGAAAACCTACCAGAGAGAAGCGAAGAACTACCAAAGAGAAGCGAAGAACTACCAGAGAGAATAGCCGCATTTCACATAATTGGAAATCTCAGGAAAAGCTCGGGACAAGTTCGATCATTTTTATCTTTCCAGAATGCAAGTAGTGGATAAAAAGCAGGCTTTGGCTTTCAGTTGTTTTCTCCACTAAAACAGTGACACATGTCCCACGTTCAGCTTAAAAATTAGACGTTGTTCCACTAAATTTTGCTAAATGGTGGTGGTTGCCCTGGCATATTATTCTTCTTGGCATCCAACGGTTCACCCAATTTTCTAATCCGTTTTTTTTTTTGTAAATTCGGTGGGTCCATTCCATTTTCTATTTATATTTGAAAGGCAGGCTACATAATATAAAAGTTAAGATGTGGCCTCAACCTACCCACAGGAAACGAGGTCTGTTGGCCAACTAAATGCATGATAAGCAGTCCAAAACTAAAATTGTTTCATACGCCTAAACTTCTCATGAGCTGTCTGTACTATTGCTCCTATAGTTTCTTTCCTAGAACATATGGAAAGTTGATATCTGAAAAGCAAAATCATCAAAATTTAAAACAATAATAACTTTAAAGTGTCTAAAAGACATAGCTATTATGCATCTGAAGAGGAGACTGGTGCTGGGTCCTTGGCACTAGTGCCAGGCATTTCTGCTTGTTGTACCTGTTGTAAGAGCTGTTGAAGAATTTTTTCCATCCTTCCCACTTTATCATCCATTCTACTTACTCTGTAAACAGTCTGATATTGAGTTATCTTTATGTGCTCAAGCTGGTCCTGGATTTCCAGAATTTGAGCCTGAAGGCTTGTCCCCTGCTTTATTGGTTCTACCTGTGTATGCTCAGGATGAAAGCTCTGAATGGATTTCGCTATCAAGAATTTCACTATCCAATAAGTGTGGACAGTCTGGTTGAACAAAGTGAGGCGTCCCCTCGTGTTGCCTAGATCTTGGATAAAATCCAAAATATCTGCTTCTGTCTCATTATCCTCAGGCTCAGTTTGGATTTCCCTTTCCCATCGCCGATTGGATTGCCTTGTTTTAGAAGAATTACCTATGACATAGGTGGCAGCTAACGTTTCCAAATGTTCCTGGTTGGTTTTGTGTTCTCTTTTTGCCAGGGCTGGCTCAGATTTCTCTGGTTGTTTTCCTTTAGCAGCCTCTATCCTTGCTCGACGTTTTCCCATTTCTGAAGAGTACGTATATGCATGCAACGACACATCAACAGGATCAACAACAAAATAAGGATTTAGATGGTTGTGGTCTATGCGCCACCTTTGGGTGTTAATCTCATGGTTGACATACAAACGACGAGATCTAACCCAAGTGGTTATACTCTGCAAATTGTCAGACAGAACAGCTGCATGGGTCATGGGACTCTGGGTAGGGTACAATAAGCAGTTCCTCAACTTAAGATTCCAGATGACATTATAATGAATAAACTGATTGGCACTGTAGGCGACCTCATAATAGAGAGGGATGTGACCAATATGATTAATTAACTGAGGATGAGAGATAAGAGGTCTAGGATTCAGGGTTTGAGGGGAATAGGGAGGGTTAGATCTGTTCAAGTTTACATGGTTACCTGAATTACCCAGAGTCCCTGTAGGGCTGGCCAACTGGTCCTCAAGAGAGCGCATCCTGGGGGTATTTTCTTTTCGGTCCAAAGAAAAACAGAGCGGAAAGACATGGTCCTCATGCACTATGCATTCCCTAATATCTACCTTATTCCCCGACTGGTCTTGACTATACTGATATCTGAGACATTTGGTATAGTTCCAGACATGTAAAAACCTATTGTTAAAACGACACCCCTGTAACTGGATTCCTAGATTCTGATGCCTGCTCCCAAAGGAAGTGGCCAGGACAAGTAATAAACTAGCATCCTGGAAGCAAGGTGACATAGGTTGCATTATTGGGATTACAGAATACAGAATTTTGCTCAAACCCATCCTTGCATGATTATACAGAAGACGAAGGAAACTTACTACTGTTGACTCCATAATAGAAATGAAAATGACGAATACATACCGAGACAGGAACGATAATGCGTTCTGGACAGGTAATAAACTAGGAACCCAGAAACAAGGCGACACAGGTTGCATAATAGGGATTACAGGATACAAAATTTTGCTCAAACCCATCCTTTCATGATTATATAGAAGACTAAGGAAACTTACTACTGTTGGCTCCATAATAGCAATGAAAATGACAGATACATACCATGACAGGAATGATTGGAAGTTCAACTGGTTGCTATTGTGTCTTCTCCTCTGCTGCCTCCAGACAAGTGCATGCAAAAGCCCATGCATGAATGAGTGGAGGAGCGAGGGGATGACTCTTACCTTTTCGGTGGTTTGCCTTCGATGAGCTGTCCAAACAGCCTGGCCACCTTTCACCATGATGCGATTCTGGCTTGTCACACACTTCCGTGATTTTTCCGGACCAACCTGTATTAATACTCTTAATGGCTTGGGTTAGGAGCGCGTGCCAGGTTGACACGGCACGAATTTCTTGTTGTTTGTTGATCACCCCAATTTTCTAATCCGTTATTCAAAATTATTTGAATGCATAGAAAAACGTTTCCATCTGGTTAAGTTATTAAACTCATGATGTATGGTTAATCTAACGTTTTTATTAAAGTTCATGCACATGCCTATCCGTTAGGTTTTTATTAAATTTCATGCACATGCCTATCCGTTACAATTACAATTGAGATATGTTCGAGGAAAAGATAACTACGTTGGTGAATTAATAGAAGTAAATATATTTCTTTTAAAGTAAAGTTACGCTGGATTAAATTTAAGCTATAATTTTTTTTTAAATAAACTATATTTAAAAAAGTGTGATATATCTTTAATTATATTAATTTTTTAATTTTTGTTTAAATATATTATATTTATAAAAAATGTGATATATCTTTACACTAATTTAATGTTATTTATTTTTAATATAGTTTTATGTCATGTATAAATTTTATAATAATTTTCTCATAATTGTTGTATGGCTATATTTTATTTTCAAATATTTAAAGCATAAATAAATTGTCAAATTTCATAATAAAGTGTCATTTCTAGTAAGAAAACAAAAAAGTTTCAATAAATTCAAAATAGTAAAGAAAAGATGTTAAAAAGAGAAGAGGAATTGAAGACTTTCTCAACAAATTTAAAATAGTAAAACAAAAATGTTAAAAAGGGAATAGGATTTGAAGACTTTCATGGTGAGTTGGGCTTGAAAATTAATTTGAAAAAACATTAATTTTAATTATGCAATAAGCAAGGAAAATGCTATAATACAAGTTATAATATTAATAATTACTAATACGGTACAGTCATATATATTAAACAGTTGGTAAATGTAAATAATGATTCATCCATTATACTCATCAAAACATTTATGTTTGCTAAATTCCAAAAAAGTTATTAAAATTAGCTAAAACATAACTTTATTTTCCATTATTATTACCATCAATTAAAAAAAAATAACATAAAATATCTACATTTAAAAAAAACATGTAACAACATTTGAGAGTGTAAAATTTTGTGATCCATATCATAGTATAATAAATCTTCTGCTAAATCACATAGGAAATTTTAGAACTAACACTGAATACCTATAATAAACGGAAAAATAAATGTTAAAGAAATATAAAAATAAATATTACACATTTTATAAAATAAGATCCATAAAATTAGACATTAAAAATCACATACACTATCAACACTCAAAATAAAAACAACCAACTAATAAATAAAAGAAAATAAATTAAACACCATCGTAAAAATAATATAAGATAAATAAATAAAGACTACGTAAAAAAATAATAATAAATAAATATAGAAATAGAATAAATAAATAAATAAATATACTTATAAATAAAAGCAACACTAACTAAAAAAGGAAGAAAATACCAAATATAGACTAAAATTTGGTCAACATTAGAAATATTATTTAAAATATATAATTATAAATTAACAAAATCAATGAATAAACCTAAAAAATATCAAACCTACTACATGAGACTTAATAATATATATATATATATATATATATATATATATATATATATATATATATATATATATATATGTATATATGTATATATATATATGTATATATGTATATATGTATATATGTATGTATATATATATTTCAAGCATAAATCGAGCTAAAATAAAAAGAGAAGAAAACAATACGGAAAGGAAAAAGGAACCCTACTCAGAGCACACAAGGCCTTTTCTCAATCTCAACAGCTTTTCTAAATTTACGGTGATGGAAATTCTCAACCCTAACAACATTCTTAACTATGAAGTTACTTCCACTTTATCATGGAAACTCTTAACCTATAAATAAATTACCACTTTGTTACAATACCAAGGCTTATGATTATCACTTACCGAAAAAAACATAAAATATTATATGGTCAAAAATATTTATATATATTGTATGTTAATTTAATTATATGGCCATCATTTTTTAATTAAATTTAAAAGAAAAAATGTAGAAATTTGAATAACTGATATATTATTCACCAAGATTCTCCTAATCACACACTATTTTAATTTCATGCACAATACAAAATCTCTTCTACCATTGATCATTAATTGCGGAAATAAAAACAATCGTATGCACACATTAAAACCATAAACAATCACACATTTGAACACAGTATTTTATGGGAAAGCTTAAAGTTTAAAAGCCCCAAATATATGTATATTATATGTCATAGAGATCATGTAAAAATCATTATACAAATCTCCTCACAAGCTCTCAGTATAATCTCCAATTGGTACACACTAATCAAGCCCCGATCTAGCAAATCACATGCTCCAATCTCTGCCACCTGATAGCCTGCCTCTACTGCACAATCACTGCTGAAGAATGGCTCTAAATGAACTCAAATTGGTCCAGCCTTGCTCACACAATCCTCATTGGCATCTCCAATCACTAATTGTTGCAAATCATACAACAGTATAGTCACAACTGATAGTCACACTGCTCTTTCACCTACCTCTTCACTGGTCTCCACTGCAACTGTCCATGCACTGTAGTTAACTGATGTATTCTTTAGTTTATTAATGAGTTAATAATTAGTGAATTAATTAATAATTAATTCACACCACTCTCAGTAGTGTATCAATCAGTTAGACTAGATACAACTAGCTCAACTATGTTTAACTCAGTTAAACTAAACACAACTCCATCAACTGCCTCAATAACTCCACCAAACTCTGTCACATGAGTTATAACTGAAGTATCCATGCAATAGCTCCACTTAACCCTCAGGAATAGTGTAATTCCTTCTGTCAGCTCCTGTGCCACATTTGTGCACTTAACTGAAGTGCTCCAAGAGAATAAGATAATGTTTATAGTCCAAATATTATTAAGAGCTAATAATATTCAACATATCTATTTTTAGACTGGCAATCTAAAAATAGATTTCGCCCAGTATGTCGAAAAATAGAATTCCATCTATTTTTTCCGACTTGACCAACCATCCACAAATAGCATCCTGCAACTCATAGAACATGAAAGACATGTTTAAAAATAGACATAGTCTAAAAATAGACTTGCGCCAAAAATAGCCTACGAGCCCACTTAGTGAAGGCGACTTCTTTCCACTAAGCTCATCATCTTGTTGCAATCTCAACAATCCCTCTCAACAAGATAAGGATTATCTGCCACCCCTATCCTGCCCTTGTGGTATTCGAATTTTCTCCTGGTGAGCGCCTTTGTCAAGATATCAGCATCCTGATCCTCCGTGGGAATGTATGAAAGTAACATGATCTTCCGTTGCACACAATCTCTAATATGATGATACCAGATGTCAATGTGTTTAAATATATCATGAAATACTGGATTAACCGAGAGTTTGATGCAACTCTGATTATCACAATAAATCACAGTAGGATCTAAGTGTGAACCGAACAACCCGACCAGGATTTTCCTCATCCATATAGCCTCACATGTAGCCAAACTTGCTACTATATACTCGGCCTCTGTTGAAATGAGTGCCACGGATCTCTACTTCCTGATGTACCAAGAAATTGTTGTCGACCTGATACTGAAAATACCTCTAGATGTGCTCTTTTTGTCCATTGGGCTCCATACCCAATCTGCATCCGTGAAGCCACAGAGCTTCACCTCATCCGACTGTTTGTACCATAATCCATATCCCGATGTGCCTCTAAGATATCTCAATACATGCTTGCCTACCTTCTAGTAGAGCTTGGTAGGCTTAGCCATAGCTTGTGAAAGCTGGTTAACAACATAGCATATTGTGGGTCATGTATTGACCAGACACATAAGCAACCCCACCTACTGTCGATAAATAGTGGCATCCACTACTTCTGCCAATGTAGCATCCTCTTTCTTCCATCCACTAGGAAGAGGAGTCTCGATAGGCTTGCGGCCATGCATGTTGAACTTCTCCAGTATCTCCTGGGCATACTTGCCTTGAGACACAAACAGTCCATCACTACGCTGCAAAATTTCCAATCCCAGGAAACAATGAAGGAGGCTGAAGTCCTTCCTCTCAAACTCTTCTGCAAGATCAGCCTTGCATGAGAGTATCAACAGTTCATCACCCGTCAAAATCAAATCATCTACATAAAGTACAATTATAAGCAACTTACCCTCCACCACAATCTGGTATCGGTTTGGATCTACCTCACTCTTGGAGAATCCAAGTCTGGTGAAATTACTATCTATCCATGTGTACCAAGCACGAGGTGCTTGTTTCAACCCATACAATGCTCTCTTGAGCTTGCATACATGTGACTCGCTGCTGAAGATTTCGAAACCTTCGGGCTACTCTATGTACACCTCCTCCTTAATCACTCCATTGAGGAACGCAATCTTCACATCCATCTGATGAATGTGCCACCCCATCTGCGTTGAGAGAGAAAGAATCGTCCGGATGGAAGAATACCTTGCGACAGGTGCAAAGGTCTCCTCATAATCGATCCCCTCAATCTGTGAGAAGCCTTAGGCAACAAATATTGCCTTATACTTCTCCACACTCCCGTCAGCTGCTTGCTTCACTTTGTAGATCCATCTTGAACCCACCATTGATTTCCCTTTCAGCCTTGGGACAATCTCCCATGCACTGTTTCTGACAATCGAATCATACTTTTCCACCATGGCATCTACCCATGCGGGATCCTCCACAGCTTCCTAAAAAGAGGATGGCTCTGTCATGATACACTTTCTCATAAGAACCATGTATCCAGCGTACCGATCAGGTGACTGTCTCTATCTTTGCTATGATGTAGGTGATCCTACAACCTTCTCTGCATCTTGAGCTAGTCACTCAGCTTCTGTAGTGCGCTTCCGCCCTCTGATGGTTGGCACTGCATGAGTGGTCTCTTCCACTCCATGAACTTCATCTTGTGGCTGATCCACATCCTAAAGCTCATCCTCAGGAACTAATAGCTCCTCATCTGCATGCAAGTGTGGCTCCCTCTAAAGCAAACACTTCATGGTTTTCTCCTCATGAAATTTGATATCTCATCGCACAACAGTCTTGTGATTGTCTGGAAAATACACATGATAGTTGTGGGGCATATTAGTGTACCCCACAAATATCCCAACCTCTGCAGTAAGCTCTAGCTTCTTCCTAAACTTCTTTTTCACATGAATCTAAACAGGTGAACTAAAAATACTCAAATGGGAAATATCAGTCTTCTTACCAGAAAATGCCTCCTCGAGTGTACTCATGCCAAGTATCTTGTGAGGACAACAGTTTTTCACATATACTGCAGTATTTTATGGCTTAGCCCACAAGTGTATGGGAAGGCCCTGATCATGCAACATT
Source organism: Pinus albicaulis (assembly GCA_034641835.2). Classification (NCBI taxonomy): domain Eukaryota; kingdom Viridiplantae; phylum Streptophyta; class Pinopsida; order Pinales; family Pinaceae; genus Pinus; species Pinus albicaulis. Next base: position 269,507 of record JAXQQM020087365.1, read on the forward strand.
GCCCGTGCAGCACCCATGATCGTTTTGTTCTTCCGGTCAGCAACCGCATTTTGATGTGGGTTATGAGGTGCTATGAGCTCTCTTTGAATTCCTTCTGTGCTGCAAAATTCCTCGAATTCACTAGAGATGAATTCACCACCATTGTCACTCCTAAGAGCCTTCACCTACTTCCTTGATTCTTTCTCAACCAATTCCTTGAACTCACATAAATTTGAGTATGTATCACTCTTCTTTTACATGAAGAAGATCCAACACTTCTGAGAAAAATCATCAACAAATATCACATAATACCTGTGCTTTGCTGTCGAAGCTACTGAGAAAGGTCCACACACGTCTATGTGAATTCTCTCAAGGATTGTTGTGGCACAACTATCCTTCTCGTGAAAGGTGGCTTTCACAAATTTTCCCAAGGTACATCCCTTGCACTGATCTGACTGTGCAAGAGTACCCTTAGGAAGCCCAGTAGAAATTTTTTGTAGTATCTTTAAAGCTCCATGGTGAAGATGGCCCAATCTCTGGTGCCACAACTTGCCATCATCCCGGCTCACCACTCCTTCTGCCTTGCTTGCCATTGCTGCATAGCCATCTACCTGTAGTTGATAAAGGTTCTTAACTCGAACCCCTATCCTCCATGTTTCACTAGTTTCCATACTGCGCAGGAAATCCTTTCCCTCGCTAAAGGAAACATCATATCTCTTTTCTTCTAACATCGCCATAGAGATAAGATTCTTCTTTAATCCTGGAACATGCATCACTTCCTTCAATACCTAGGGTTTACCAGACTCCCTCTTAAAGGAAATGGTACCGATACCGGTCGCACTGTATCTACCATCATCGGTCATCTCGATGTGCACTCCAAGATCTTTCTAATCCACATCAGTCAACAAATATTTATCTCTTGTCATGTGAAAATACGCACCACTATCAAGAAACCACATTGAACCCATCATACTTGAGACCAAGCATGTGATCAGCGAAAAATGCAGCTCAAAATGCGAGGCTAAGGCCTCTCCAGCTGCAGATCTAGTAGCCTACTTATTTTTCTTCTTCTGTGGACAATTAGTGGCATAATGTCCTTGTTGGTGATAGTGAAATCACTTCACCTTGGACATGTCCTGCTTCTTGCCTTTCACACTGGATTGAGAAGCATTCTTCTTTCTCTTCCCCTTCCTTGCTTTGGCAGGCAAAGCAAAATTTTCTTCGTCTGAGTTCTTTGATGAAGATCTGTCCCTAGTACTTCGCCTTATCTCCTCTTGCACAAGATCTGACCAAAGTTGCTCCCATCCTGGCAATTTCTCCTGACCATTGACAGAGTCCTAATAGGAATGAAAACTCTTCGGAAGCCCAAGGAGAGACAAGCTCACCAAGTCCTTATCATCTACAGTCACCCCCACACTTCCCAGCTCATCCCTGCATTGGATGAACTTCCTGAGGTACTTGGGCATACTATCGTCTTTCTCCATTTTTATGTTCCTGATTTTATCCATGAGTGCGAACTTCCTCTGGTCGCTCTTGCATTGGAATAAATCTTTCAATTCCTTACACATCAAGAATGGATAAGCCTTACCATGAAGGTTGGACACTATGTGATCCTTTACACCTTCCAACAGAATCCTTCGACACTTTGTTGTCTTCTTTTTCCATGCGTCAAGTGTGGCAGCATAGCTAGAAGTAGGTTTTGGAATTTATGCATCTATGAACTCCTTCAACCCATTGTCATCTAGCACCACCTCCATCCTGTCCTTCCATGCAATATAATTCAAGCTTCCCTCAAGGGCATACTCCAATCGCAATCCGTTGAAAGACATCTCAACTTCGACACCAAGAAAACATTGCTGCAAATTTGAATTCCACCAGCTCAAAACTCAACCGCTTTAATGTTTTGCAATTGCTCCAATGATCAATATCGCTCCTATACCATGTAGAAATTTGAATAATTGATATATTATTCACTGAGATTCTCCTTATCACACACTATTTTAACTTCATGCACAATACAGAATCTCTTATACCATTGATCATTAATTGCGGAAATAAAAAAAAATCGTATGTGCACATTAAAACCATAAAAAATCACACATATGAACAAAATATTTTATGGGAAATCCTAAAGCTAAAAACCCCCAACTATATGTATATTATATGTCATATAGATCATGTAAAAATCATTATACAAATATCCTCACAAGATTTTAGTATAATCTCCAATTGCTATACACTAATCAAGCCCCAATCTAGCAAATCACATGCTCCAATCTCTGCCACCTAATAGCCTGCCTCTACTGCACAATCAATGCTGAATAATGGCTCTGAATGAACTTGAATTCGTTCATCCTTGCTCATGCAATCCTCATTGGCATCTCCAATCACTGGTTGTTGCAAATCATGCAACAGTATAGTCACAACTGATAGTCACACTGCTCTTTCACCTACCTCTTCACTTCTCCACTCAAACTGTCCATGAAATGTAGTTAACTGATGTATTCTTTAGTTGATTAATGAGTTTATAATTAGTGAATTAATTAATAATTAATTCAGACCACTCTCACTAGTGTATCAATCAGTTAGACTAGATACAACTAGCTCAACTACGTTTAACTCAGTTAAACTGAACACAACTCCATCAACTGCCTCAATAACTCCACAAAAATCTGTCACATGAGTTCTAACTAAATTATCCATGCAATAGCTCCACTTAACCCTTAGGAATAGTGTAATTCCTTATGTCAGCTCCTGTGCCACATCTGTGCACTTGACTAAATTTCTCCAAGAGAATAAGATAATGTTTATAGTCCAAATATTATTAAGAGCTAATAATATTTGACATATCTATTTTTAGACTAGCAATATAAAAATAGATTTCACGCAGTATGTCTAAAAATAGAAGTCCATCTATTTTTTCCGACTTGACCAACCATCCACAAATAGCATCCTGCAACTCATAGAACATGATTGAAATGTATAAAAATATACTTGCGCCAAAAATAGCCTGCGGGACCACTTAGTGAAGGTGACTTCTTTCCACTAAGCTCATCATCTTGTTGCAATCTAAACAAAAATACATTAAATCCTCCTTTGTCTTGATCACTATTAAATATTTTCTACTTATTAATTATCGATGATTTCTTGAGAGGTGCTCTACCCACTTATCTGGGTTACAAATGTCAAGCATAAATTTTTAACATTTAACATTTATATCTCCACTAAATTATTAAAAAAGGTGATAAATAAAATTAAAAGTAATAAATAAAATGTTAAAAATAATATAAAACCTCTAAACATTTAAATGTTGGCTCAAGAAATAATAAAAAGTTTAAGCTAAAGTCAATTTGTTATATGTAAAATCTATTATTAACTTGTGAATATGTTTTGTTACCATGACATGGGCCAATACAATGTCACTTCTTTCACAATGGAAATGTTTTATTGCAATATGACATGATTCTTAATCATGGAAATTGAGCCCCAATTTATGCTCGATATTATTAGCATGTAAATAAGATTTGTTATAATATCATGGGTCAATACCATGGTTTATCAATACCACATGGCCAATAACCATAACTTATTTCACAATCTAGATATTTTAAAATGTTTTATTTTAATTTAGTTTTATAAAAAATTTTAAATTAATTCTACAAGGAAAAATTTTATCATTACTTTTGAGATATATATAAACCCTCTATCGTATATTCCCATAAAAATTAAATCAATTTTTTAATAAAATCAAAAATGAAAATAATTATATATATAAAGATGTGAAATATATATAATATAAATAATATTACTAAGAAGCAACATAAATTCATCTTAACTAAGCATCCAAGTGATGAAAACAAACGAATTGACTAACAATAATATAGGAAATATATGTTTTTTTAAATAAATTATATTAAAAAAAAAAGTGTGATATACCTTTAATTATACTAATTTTGTAATTTTTGTTTAAATAAATTGTATTTAAAAAATGTGATATATCTTTAATTATATTAATTTAACCTTATTTTTTTTTAATATAGTTTTATTTTATGTATTAATTTTATAATAATTCTCTCATAACAATAATTTGTTAATTGTTATATGGGTAAATTTTATTTTCAAATATTTAAAGCGTGAATAAATATTCAAATTTCATAACAAAGGTGTCAATTTAGTAAGAAAACAACAAAGTTCTATCAAATTCAAAATAGTAAAGAAAAGATGTTAAAAAGAGAAGAGGATTTGAAGACTTTTTTCAACAAATTCAAAATAGTAAAGAAAAGATGTTAAAAAGGGAAGAGGATTTGAAGGCTTTCATGGTGAGGGGCGCTTGAAAATTAATTTTAAAAACCATTAATTTTAATTATGCAATAAGAAAGGAAAATGCTATAATACAAGTTATAATATTAATAATTACTAATACGGTACAGTAACATATATTAAATGTTTGGTAAATGTAGATAATGATACATTCATTATACTCATCAAAACATTTATCTTTGCTATATTTCAAAAAAATTATTAAATTAGCTAAAATATAAATTTATTTTCAATTATTATTACGATCAATTAAAAAAAATAACATAAACATATGTACATTTAAAAAAACATGTAATAACATTTTATAGTGTAAGCTTCTGTGATCCATATAATAGTATAATAAATCTTTGGGGAAATCACATAGGAAATTATAGAACCGACATTGAATACCTATAATAAATAGAAAAATAGATGTTAAAAAAATATTAAAATAAACATTACACATTTTATAAAATAACATCCATAAAATGAGACATTTAAAATCACAAAAACCATCAACCCTCAAAATAAAAACAACAAAGAAATAAATAAAAGAAAACAAATCAAACACCATCATAAAAATAATATAAGATAACAAAATAATAAATAAAGACTAAATAAAAAAGAAAAAAGAAAAATGGAAGTATAAATAAAAATAATACTAAAAAAAAAAACAAATATAGACTAAAACTTGGTCAAATTAAGAAATATTATTTAAAATATATAGTTATAAACTAACAAAATAAATGAGGAAACCTAAAAAACATCAAACTTACTAAATCACTGTAATAATAAATAAGTATTTATATAACTATATCAGTAAATAAATCAAACATAAACCCTTTCTCAATCTCAACATCTTTCCTAAATTTAGGGTGATGGAAATTCTCAACCCTAACAACATTCTTAATGCCGAAGTTACTTTCACTTTATCATGGAGACTCTTAACCTATAAATAAGCTTCCACTTTGTTACAATACCAAGGATTATGATTACCACTTACCCCAAAACCGCAACAGATTATATGGTCAAAAATGTTATATATATATATTTTTTATGTTAATTTAATTATATGACCATCACTTTTTAATTAAATTTAAAAGAAAAATTACATTAAATCCTAAACCTTTATCTTGATTACTATTAAATATTTTCCACTTATTATTTATCAATGATTGCTTGAGAGGTGCTCTACCCCTTTATAATGGGTACAAATGTCAAGCATAAATGTTTAACATTTAACATTTACATGTCCACTAAATTATTAAAAAAGAAGTAATAAATAAAGTTAAAAGTAATAAATAAAATGTTAAAAGTAATATAAAACCTTTGAACATTTAAAGGTTGGCTCAATTAATAATAAAAATTTAAAGTTCAAATCAATTTGTTATATGTAAAATTTATTATTAACTTGTGCATATGTCTTGTTAGCATGCCATGGATCAATACAATGTCACTTCCTTGACAATGGAAATATTTTATAACAATATGACATGATTCTTAATCATGGAAATTCAACCCCAATTTATGGTCGATATTATTAGCATATAAATAGGATTTGTTATAATATCATCGGTCAATCCCATGGTTTATCAATACCACATGGCCAATAATCATAACTTATTTCACAATCAAGATATTCTAAAATAATTTAATTTAATTTAATTTAATAACATTTTCTTAATTAATTCTAATAGGGAAAATGTTATCATTACTTTTGAGATAGATATAAACCCTATATGGTATATACCCATAGAAATTAAATCAAAGTTTCAATAAAATTAAAAATGAGAATACTTTTATATAAATAATATTACTAAGAAGCAACATAAATACATTTTAACTAAGCATCAAGTGATGAGAACAAACAAGTTGACTAACAATAATATAGGAAAGATAGTGCATGGTTGTTTTAAGTTTTTAATTATTGTATTTTCTTTGACATGGTTGATCCAAAACATATGCTTAAAATTTTATGACCAGATGGTTTTTTTTTTTAATTTAGATATTTTCTTAAACACAATATTGTGGAATCAAATTTAAGAGAGAGGGGGGGGGGGTGTGGGAGAGAAAGAGAGAGATAGTGACAAAGAGGGAGGGAAAGGAGAAAAATATCAAGAGAGAGAGGGGGGAGGGCAGCGAAAATGAGGTGGGAGAGAGAGGGAGAGAGAGGAATGAATACAAAGAGGAGGGGGAGAGAGAAGGAGAGACGGAGAGAGAGAGAGAGACAGATGGAGTTGCAGGAGGAGAGAGAGGGAGGAAAGAAAACATATAGATAGAGATAGATGTTGAGAAAGAGAGGGGGTGACAAGGGAGGGATGGGGAGAGAGTGAGGGATATAGGAGGAAAGAGAGAGAAGAGGAGAGGAGAGAGACAAAGAGAGAAGGGGAAGAGAGAGAGGGGGGAGGTAGTGATAGAGTTAGAGGGAAGAGAGAGAGAGAGAGAGAGTGATGGGGGCGAGAGATAGAGGGATGTGGGATAGAATGACATAGAGAATATAAAAGAGAGAGATAAGCCAATAGAGAGAGGTAAATATGGAGTTGGAAGGGGAGAGAAAGGGATGGAAGCAGAATTACATGGAGGGATAAAAGTAGAGAGAGAGGGGGAGTGATAAGGGAGAGATGGAGAGATAGTGTGGGAGAGAGTAGAGTGGGAGGGAAGAGGGAGAGGAGAGTGATAGGGAGATTAGAGAAAGAGAGAGAGAAACCAACCTAGTTCCATCTTAACCCTAGATCAATCAAGCATTGAGAGAGATCAAATTTCTCGAGGAGAAAATGTTTCCTCAAGATTTGAAATCGAAAAAGATTTTTGCACCTCGAGAGACTTGATCCCTCTCAGCACTTGATAGATCGAGGGTTACGATTGATATAGGATGGTTAAATTTAAATTAGGAAATCTGTATTCCAAGATAAAAAATTATATAATCCAAAAAATATTGTATAATTAAATAATACATTGAAATCTAGGTATTCACATCATTAGATACAAATACACTGTACTACAAGATTTCATATGTATTTTTTTAGGATATTATTCAATTTTTTTTTTTAATAAAATAAACATGATAGTCAATAAAAAAACTAAAAAAGAGTTAACACTACTTAAAATTCTACTTTACTTGATTCATTCGAAAATAGTCTTGAAGATGGATCCCTGTTGCAATTTGAAATGTCGACGAATTTCTTATAACACTGTGGATAATCTAGATCATTCTTCTCCATTTTTTTAATCTTAAGGGAATACACACACACACACACACACACACAGAGATATATATATATATATATATAGAGAGAGAGAGAGAGAGAGAGAGAGAGAGAGAGAGAGAGAGAGAGATACCACTTAACAATAAAAAAAAATGAAATCAAAATGAGGGTATAAAAATAATCAAAATTAAATGTAAAAACCAATATAATAGTTGTTAGACAAACAAACAATATTTAAATTAGTTTTATTAATTCATAAAAAAATATATTTAATATAAATGTGAAATTTTGTAACATTATTTTATATAATGTTTATTTTTTTCTTTTCTTTTTTACTTTTAAATTCATTGAAGGATTTGTGTGTATAATTTAAAGGAAAATACGTTATATTCCATGCAAAGAATCTATTCAAAGCAACGATAAGAAAAAATTATGTGAGATTTAATCCTCATATAAGAACAAAATCTATGAGATTTAATCCTCATCACTAATATTGATATTATATGTTAATATATGTATATTTCCTATATTAAAAATCCAATAATATGGATTTCTTTCATCAATTTAACAAATAAATAACTCATGCATATCAGACAGTGTAATTTTTTTCCAATGCTACACCAAATTGATTGAATTTATCAAGAGATGAATCAAAAACTAATGTTTATGTGACTTTTTAATGATTTTCCAATGCTACACCAAATAGATTGAAGTTATAAATCTAATGTTAATATTATGTAACTTTGTAATTCTCCTCTCAATGTTTGTGATGTACTATTATTCAAACCATTCTTTGGGAAGCTTCATGTTGTATATGAGTCAAGGTCTCATGCTATTGTTATCACTTTAGGAAATAAGCTATAAATGACACCGAAGGTAACCCCACCTACCACCATTTCTTTGAGCTGTACTAAGCAATGAAACAAGATCATATCCTAGACTAGTAAATTTCTTTTCTTTCTTAGTGACTCTCAAAATAAGGGGAAGATCATGGCCACATTCATGGCCCCTGAGCGAGGTACCTCACATAGCAGAAGCAGGTGGAGAATATCATGGAAGAATAGTGGTACACCTCCCCACCCATATGGGTACATTTTAACTGTCAGGTGAATAATTCCATCAATATAACCCACATAGCATGTCTAACCAATGGGCCAATAAACCGCTACACCATTCTAGAAAGCTAGGAAATCAAGAAAAAAATCTAGGAGTTGCTGCAAAAAGGGAAAATACGACTAAGTTCCTCACCTTGTGGGAGCCAGATTTTACTTGTACAGAAGATGGATGGGACCTAGACACTCTGCATTAACTATCAAACACTAAATAAATTCATTTTTAGGAACAAGTACCCAATCCCATGGATTGGTGACCTTTTTGACCAGCTCAAGGGGGGCATGTACTTCAATAATATTGATTTGATGTCTGGATATCACCAGGTTCTAATAGAACCCACAGATGGGTGGAAGATTTCCTACAAATCTAGGGAGGGTCTTTTTTAGAGATTGGTCATGCCTTTCAGGTTGAAAATTTCCCATGCAAAATTTATGAGGCTGATGGATGACATGTTGTGGCCCTTTACTGACTCATTTGTGGTTGTACAACTAGTTCACATCCACATCTTTAATAATAATTGGGAAGAGAACTTGCAACACATTCGGTAGGTCCTTCAAACACCGTGATAGCAAAAACTGTGCTCCAAGTTGGAGAAATTCACGTTTGGCATGAGAAAGGTGCATAATCTGAGTTAAATCATTGATGAAAAGGGCATGCATATGGATTTGTCTAAGTTCCAAGTCATTTGAGATTGGCCAGCCTTCGTCACACTAATAGACCTTCATAGGTTTTTGGGCCTTGACATCTTTTATCAGAGGTTAATGTTGTGATTATCTCATATGACTTGGCCTTTGAGTCAAGTTTCTAAGGGCAGAGTGAATTTTTTTTTTCAACCATCCCAACAGAAGTTGTTTGTTGATTTGAAGTGTTAACACCCAAAAAATGTTGACCTAGACATTTTGTACTAGGTGGATCAAAATACACCATGTAGGACAATTTTTTCCATGGAAAACTCCATTTCACCATAAGAAATAATTTAGTGAACCATTTTCCTAAGGCATTTATAATGTAGGAGCATCCTACTCCATAAATTCATTTTTTGAAGAAACCTAAGGGGAATGTTTATTTTATGAAGGGAGAGATTCCCTAATGTTTTAATTATTAAAATGATGATTAATTTGTGATTATTCTCTAATGTGTGAGAACATTTGAGGTCTTAGGTGTTATGAGTTCCTTGCATATTTTATGGAGCTAAAACATCTCTTGCAGATTTAGTAAGGGATTTTAGGATTTTGGTGAGGATATTTTATAGGATCTGAACTAAAATTAGTTCAAAATCCTTCCATTGTAAATATGATATGCCTTGAAGGCATTCGTGGTTGGATTGGATAAGTATATAGTGAGTGTAAGAGAGTGAGAAGTGTGAGTAAGAGAAGGTCCATGAGACCAAAAGGAGAGGGAAGTGTGACATTATTGCTAATTGTACTGATCCTCCCTTTGTGGTGTAAAATAATCAGAGTTTTATTGAATTTCCTGATTGAAATTAGTCTGGCGTGATTGGGTGTATGGTACATTAATGTGATGAATAGATCAAGTTTGTTTGGGTATTTTTATAATAGAGTATACATATTAGTGACAAGACTAGTAATCTTTTCTATTATGAATTTGATTGGATTTTACATTTGATACCATGAATCTTTGTCATAATGCTTTGGGAAGTGAAAGAAGCTACACATTAATCAAGTCAGATTGGCTCACTCTTGTATACAAGGAATATTTGTTGATTTTTTTTCCAAGTTGTAGAGCATCAAATCCCTTTGAGGAGGAAACACAATGATGATTTGAACCAGTCAAGGTTCTAGATTCAGGATCAAGCTTTGGCTTATCTGTTTACTAGATGAGGTTAATCTGAAGTTCTTAAGTCTGATTTGAACATAGATTTTGATGTCAATTGTAGTCAGAATTTGTTTTCAAGAGTCAAAGTTCCACCCATGATCTAGAGATCGATCATTCTGTTAATGATTGAGGTGAGGGTTAGCATACAGGTGAAATCGTAGCATGTGAAGGCAAGAATAGCACCAGAATTGTATGTGTAGCACCTTAAAGGTGTTTGCATAGCATATATGGTGTGTGTCCAACACATGCACAATGAATGTGCAGCCTCAACTGAAAATGCAAGGTTATGACCAAATCTTGATTTTTCAATACTTCCTTCGGGTATTTGGACAATCACTCTAACTGAATGTTGTGTTTTTCCCTTGTACATTGAAACATGTTCCATCAACCTCCATATCGATCACACCAATTCCAAGAGAGCTCCAATTTTGTGATAAGATTGATGAAAAGGTTCCTGAGTGTGTTAATCTTTAATAAAGGCATAAAGAAATTTTTTTGAAGTTATGAAAGTATAATATGTTGTTTGAATGGATCATTCACGTGTTTCTCAAAATGGAAGGCCAATATATAGTTTGAATGAAGAATTTGCGAATGGAATTAAGATCATCTTCAGTTTTAGCAATGAAATGTGTTTTTGGGGATTTATCTTTTGTTAAAATAAAAAGGTCCCATACAGATCTAGCATTTTTTATTAGATTCAAACCCTACTGATTGATTATATGTTGTAGATTTGGTTTTTTTTTATTATCCAATATGGAACCCTTTCTATAGAGAAAACATGTATATCTAGAGGTAATCGAGCCCATATTGAGCATCATTTGGTATAAGAGTAGGATTTTCTATAAAATATGATCAACAAGGCTCAATTCATCTCATTTTGAAATTGAGGAACAAGTATTTTTATATGTTGCAAGATTAAATAAGACCATGATAGTGGAAAGAATACAACAATATTCAAGAGGGAGAGATCTGAATTGGGTATAGATCTTGTAATGCTCTTTGAGGCATTATAAGTGAAACTTGTGTATGGATATTGAATTTTTCGTGCAGAGGTGAATTTCCAGCAGTGGAATTGCAAAAGAGTGTAGTGAATTGTAGAGGAGAGTTAGCAGAAGGTCCCTGAAGACTAAGGACAAGAAAAACTTGAGATCATTCCATCTAAGGGAAGAGTGATAAAAAGACAATGTCATTGAAAGAAGGTCTTGTTAAGTGGTTAATTTTGATTAATACTAATGTGTATATGCAGGTAGCAGTAGACAAGGGAATTGTGGCAGCCATAGAGTAAGAATAAGAAGAAAGGGAGAAGAAGTGCAAAAGCTAGATAAGAGCAACGGAATGATCAATAGGGTTCTAGAGGAAAGAGAACCAAGTGGTTCCATGAGATCAAGTATACAAGGGAAGCTTTATAGGGGATTGTGTAGCAGTAATTGAGATTGGCTACAAGAGAAAGACATTAGTGTAGCTCCCAAGTGGACATGGAAAGTTCACAAGAGGAAAGGTGAAAATGACTCCAGAGAGTCAGAGGAAAGAATTAAAAGAAAGCAATATAAAGGGGAAAGAAGATGCCAAAACAGATGGTAGAAGGAGAGTATATGATGAAGAAATTGATAGGGATATGGTTGAGTTAAGGGCACAAATCAATCATTTGGAACAACTGCTACAAAAGGAGATTAGGGAGGATCTGAAATATGGAGAGAACATAAGGAAAAGCGTCAAGTGGTTTTTTATGGGGTTATTTTCCAAGAATTTGATGCAAAATAAGAATATTTGGATGAAGGGGGAAAATAAAACTAGTAGAAGTAAACATAGATAAGAAGTTCACTTTTGTGAACCCAAAGAAGGATCAATCCTAGCAAAGGATGATGATGAGAGTGATGGGATGATGGAGTGCTTGGAGTAAAAAGGAAAGGAGATGTCGATGACATCAAGTGAAGAAGGATATTTTAATGTATTTCAACCTAATTTTTTGTATGAGTATGAATTTTTAGGTACTAAATATAAAGCAAATGGAGCAAAAAAAATGCTAAAAATGAAGGAAGGAGTAACAGTCCAAGAAAAGAGGGACTATGCTTGTAAAGGACAATATGAGTGTTTCGGGGAAAATCACCCTAGAGGTTTGTTGGGTTTAAACCTCCACAGAGCAGGGCATGCTACTTAAGAAGGACTCACACAACCAGACATGTTCATGAAAAACTAAATAGAGCAGATCGAGGAAGTTACACGTAGGTCCTACGGTTGAAGAAGATCCCGCGGGGTCCAAACCCCCAGCAACCGTTCTTCCTTCTTAACCTAAAAGACAACAAGAAACAAGCACGAAGAAATGGTTGTACAGCATATATCTACTCTAAATGTTAGTGAAATCCATATGAAACATTAGATAAACCATAATGAATGCTTAGATAACAATATTCTCATATATGCAAGCGGACACTAACACGTATATTTTGGGAACAAGATGGTTCTTCTGTATTATAAATAGCATGTACAGAAATAACGAGTGGAGAGATCACCTGAATTCTTCCACGATCTTTGAGTAGACCGTCGTCCGGATCCATCCGACCCTTGCCTCACTAAGATTCCTTCCAAACTGGTGCATACGAGATGACATATAGGAAGATGAGCATCTCCAAGAAACAAGGGTTTCCTGTAATGAACTGGGAAGTGCAGGAGGCACGGGAATTCAGACTTGGATAGGGAATACCAACAGAGTATAATATCAATAATTTCTCTCTCTCCCTTAGGCCATACACATGAGGGGCTTTTATACTCCCTCAAAGTAGTTTCAACAATTGGAAACAGTTGGCCATGTGCTAGGGTGGTTGAACTACCAGAGTAACCGTCAACCCAGCCCGAAAATAGGGAATTTTAATATATTTTTTAATGATTTTAATGGCATATGCAGGAAAGTGCATGTGGACTCGCGTATACACGCGGAAAAATCTGGGCATAACCGCGTATGGGGATTTTTACACTGTTTTTAGTGAATTTTGTCCAAGTCTGTAGGAATGGGTGCCCAAAGCCATAAAATCAATCATGAATCATATGAAGGTGAGAAATGATGCTATAACAGATGCCCCCTAATATATGAGGTCAGAAGGGGTACATGATGGCCGAAATGTATTATGCACATAGAAATAACTTCGCAAGGACAAGAGAGGACTTCACCAGATTTCAGCCTGCCAAAAACCAATGAAAGAAACCAGAGAGTCAACTCATGTTGAGGCGGGCATACCCATGCTCAGTCAAAAATACATCATATGGAAAGTACTGAAATAGATCCAACATGTATACAAGTATATCTGAACTGAAAATACATAATGAATCATCTGAGCATGGCCCGGAAATACAAGTCTGAATCAATGTCCAAGTATCACATATAGAAAGCTAATCAAAGATGGTGCAACTGGATGTCTGATCATATAAGTAACTGAATCTCCAAGTACCGAATCATAAGAGGTGGAACAAATGGTACAATCACGCAACTCGGGAGCCAACATATAAGATGCTGCTGTACTGAACTGCAACATATAAGGGTGGACGGCATCACTGGCAGAAACTGAATGGACTGTCAAAAGTGAACCGAGAAATGTTGATGCAACCCGAGGTCTTCACCGATCACTATGGCACAATTCTACACAATGGGAATAAATGAGTTGAAGTCGACCATGTGAGAAATCGTTGGATTACCGGTCAATGATGTATACCGTTAACCAACGCGAGACAACCCACCGATAATGATAATGAGTGTCAAGGTGCCCCAGTACAATCTAACAAGTGCGAATGAATGAGTTGAAGTCGAACACTTGAAAGAATCTACCAATCAGGAGGCAATAATGAATCCCCACTGTCGATAGCGAAGAGTCTACCACTGATGACTGCAAACCCTAAGGTACTGACAAAAGACTCTAGACCTTATTCCCAGAGCAATGAGTCAGAGTCGATGGGAAAAGATCTGCTGGAAGGAAGGCATTACGGCATCCAACATCATTCCAGCGCAAGTGTAACCCGCAGGCCAAGATTTGGAAGGAATCGGACGAAGTAGAGTGACGGAACCAAAACCGAAGTACGTTTTCGACATGCACAAGATGAAGCTAGCGCACGGAAGAAACCCTCTGAACCAACCAATAATGAAAGCTGACACAGAGGCGAGAAATCCACCGATAGGGTCAAATGGGAATCCAGGTACTGCACGAATCCCAAGTGTGATAATGTGTGCTGACGTCGAACACAGGGGAAACCACTCAGTCAAAGACCCATGATGATGATCAAATGCTGAGCACGAGGTCACCTATCAATGATGGAAATAGGCCGAAGGTGCGGCTCTAGGCTTGCTCTCAGAGCAATGTGTCGTAGTCGATAAGAGACAAACCCGCCGGCAAGAAGTCAATGGAGACCTTCTCAAACCAGCACGAGCAGAAGATCAAAACATCTGATGTGATAGAACATGATACTGACAAGATCGGGAAGGCCGACTAAATAATGAGTCAAGAGACACCGCAGAATGGCCGACTCAGGCTAGACTTCCCTTGAACAAAAGCACGACTCTGTGATGACCATGGCAGTAAAAAGTGACACTGTATAAGTCTGTCTTGCAGGAGGCAAAACAAACTCTCCATATGATTGGAAGAGATAACCAACCGGGGAGAACTGACAAGTGAAACATGGTAAAGGCTGAACCTAGGTCAAACTAGAACCATCCCAAATGAAGGAAATATATATAAGTATATGTGCTTTGTTCAAGGGCGACAAACTGACTCTGTACTGCCATCAAAATAACGAAGATACATCCCGTTCCCTCTCTTTTTGTTATATTTGATTTTTTTTGTCTTTTTCATATAATAAGCCTGAAAAAGAATAAAAGAATGCTATGGTACAATGGATAGAATGAGTATCAAAAAATCAGATGCACTAGTTCCTGGGATTGGAACAATCCTATGCTCAATGCAAGGTGGCGGAAACTGGTAAGCGATACTCAAAGGAACGTTCCATCCATGGGTAAAAGGGTGTCAAGTCGTGATAGCTAAGTGCATGCAATGGTTAACTTGTACAGATAGACAAGGTCAAAATTTGGCTTAAACATCGAGTCCAAATGAAGCCGGCTAAAGGCCAGGATAAACAAGTAGCCAATATGCAATGCAGTAATACAACTCAACAACACCAGGGAGCCTCTAGGGTAATAGCCAGAAAAATGATAGTGAGGAAGAAGAAGAATGAAGCTTCAACACATAAGTCATGGTGGGACTAAAGAGGACTCCCGAGCCTACATAAAACACAGCATGGGCAACAAGTGATAGCGAGGAACTAACTAGGAAGCCCATGTAAAGGAAGGCTCTACCACCAAGTCATGATTAAATAATCGGCGAGTGAAATGGGTGTAATAGTCATGAACTGATGGGATCGACCCTATGGCAAGTGATCAGTATGGAGGCTAGTATGCAAGATGCAGCGGAAAGTGATTTCCCTAACCTATATGCTAGTGAAGATCATATACCTGCCGTGACGAGTCAGTAATCATGGATCAAAAAACCGGGAAAAATCTCAAATTCGTCAAAATGTACCTGAAAACATACCAAACTGGGCACTTCCAAGCATCCGGGTTATGCAGCTTAAGATAGATCGAAAAAATAAGCATAACAAATTTTTGCGAAAATTTTCAACTTTTTAGCCATAAATAGACAAATTACCTCATATTTGGTTCATTGTTACATTGCTGATTTGGAAAAAAGTGCTCTGGAGCAAAAAAATTCTTTCGTCAAATCAGGAGCAACCGACCGTCAAATCGCACTGAATTTGTCAGGTAAGCTCATCAACCATCCTTGTTATTCATTTTGTCCGTTCATAAATTAAAATTTAGTGATTTTCACCACAGAAACCCTTGCTAAAAAACACGGACTTGCGCATACGCGGGTTGGTAACGGTAAAGTCGCGTATACACGCGACTGTGCATAAAGAAAACTGCCTATGTGCAGGCCCAAATGAAAAATGCGTGGCTAATGAAGGATTTAATGAATTTTGACAGGATGACTATCTCATGGAGAGAGCGTGAACACAGTGCAATTGATCAAGAAGTCATGCGAGATCGAGCATCGCTAAATATTCTTCGGAATTGCAGTTTGCTCAAATTTTTCAAAATGCCAAATATGAAAAGCAATGTTCGGTTGCTAGAAATGCTCATGAATTATTGGGAACCGGAAGAGGACTGCTTTATGATAGATCAGATGCCAGTACGCATTGAAGTGGAAGACATATATTTTATCACTGGACTCTCCCGGAGGGGAGAACCAGTAGACTTGCACGGGAAGCCCCTGGGAGGGCTAACCATGGAAGATTATGTCCACGTGTATTGCGTAGAGGGTTCCAAGAAAGTTGGAACTCAGATTGCAATTAAAGATTTAAGGGATTTGCACATGAAAATCCTCCTTTTCACCATTGGTAGAGTGGCAGGATCTGCCTCCCTACATCAGGCGTCCAGGACGCAAATGAGCATAGCAGTGGAATGCTTGACTCATGTATATGATTGGTGCACAGCCCTATTACTGAACATGAAGCAACAATTGACCTCAATCCGTCAAGAAAAGACAAAACACTTTGGATACGGTACAATTTTGATGACATTCTTCTTTGAGAAGATACCAACATTGAGACCCAGAGTCATCTCTACCATCAACAGCCCTAGAGATCCAAGAATTGCCCGTTGGGCAGATATGATGAAGAGATTGGGGGGAAGTGAAGTTCCCCGGACCACTTGGGATGATGAGTTCTTCCTTTGGTGGGGAGAACAAATCATCGCTGTGGACGACTATCCCTATGCCGGGATGGACTTTCATGGAGATCCAGATCTTGTTCTTCCACCAGGCACAGCATGGGGCACAGTCGGTAAGTTTGCAAAAAAAATTTGACTTATATAATTTTTTTGGATTTTTTCAAATATGTATGAAAAAATGAAAAACAAACATGTTTTTGATTGGATTCATAATGACTGACAATTTAAAATGATCATGATTCAGATGTTGGACCAGTTCGACCTGAGGGTTTCCCGTGCCACAAGCGTCGCAGGGGCGAAGCAGATACAGTGGATTCAGACAGGACCCTCCAAGCTGTGCAGAGGAACTTGGAGGGGTTAACCCGCCAAATACCTATGGCTGCCGTGGAAGACCTGCCGGAAGCCATCCAGAGACAGGTGGTAGGAGTGCCCCGAGACTGGGTACGGTTATTCCGCCGAGTTGCCACCGCGATCATGTTCTATAGGAACACGACTTCTGGGCAGGGACCTCAGGAGTAGATAGATATGATGTATCAGATGACTGTATATTTTTGAGACTGAACATGATCGGGCATAAGCCCAAATTTTGTATGACCTTATGGATCCAAATTTTGTAAAGTTTTTGAACACTCTGATGATATATATATAGCGATATTTGATGTGATGTGATAAATGTATCAAAATGTATGATGTTTTTGATGATTAAAATTTTATTGTCTGGAATGATTAATATGCCAATCTAATGCTTGATTAGCTAATGAGTCAGCAAACCAATTGTCATCTCGAGGAATATGAATGAAAGTTAAAAATTGAAATGACCTTTGTAACAAACGTACCCTCAAGAACAATCGTAATAAAAATGGATCTCGTACCCGATAAGTGTTGTTCAACTGCGACACCACCAGCTGAGAGTCCAAGAAAACTACCAATGAATCAACACCCAAAGATATTGCCTCCGAGAGTAGATAAACAACTGCAGTGTATTCTGCTATGTTATTGGAAGCAGGACCAATGCAGACCCCTCTTGATACTAACAGCTGACCGGATGGATAATGAAGCACCCAAGCCGCGGAAGCTAAGTTCCGGGTGTGCCTACTAGCACCATCAGTGAAACCAAAATGACTCATGACATCCAACACAACCTGCAAAAGTAGATCAAAAACATCACCAACTCATCAAAGATCAAAAATCAAACAGATGTGTATAAAGAAAAAAATACTATATACAAAAGCAACATGCCAGGCCGAAGCCTAGGCATAATAATTCTTCAAATAGAGCCCATTTCGGGGCTCCGGCAACTCGTTTCCCTCAAAATCAACCAAGGTATATGCACCTTTATTAAGGACTTTTTTAACGATAAAGGGGCCATACCACATAGACTTAAACTTTCTTGCCCCCAGGGCATCTTTTTCTTGGGCATAGACCAAAACAAGGTCACCTTCTGAAGAGACCCTGGGTTTGACCGCCTTATCGTACTGAACTTTAACTCGGTTTTTATGCGCTTCGTTCATCGTGGCGGCATCCCGACGCTACTCATCGATATGTTCCAGATGAAGAAGTCGTTCTTCATGACTAGAAGTGTCAGGAAGAAGTTCAACAACTAATTTAAGAGAAGGAATCTCGCATTCAATGGGAAATACGGATTCCAACCCGTGCACTAGCTGAAATGGAGTAAAGCCAGTTGCAGTTTTCACTGACGTCCTGTATGCCCAAAGTGCAGGATATAGCATAATATTCCAGTTGGATCTAGCTTTATCAATTGTCCTTTGAAGAATTTTCTTCAAGGATTTATTCACGGCTTCCACTTGCCCATTGGCTTGAGGATAATACGGAGATGAATGCTCCTGCCAGAAACCTAATTTTAGAGCCAACTCAGCCATCATGCTATTCTGAAAATGACTGCCATGATCAGTGACAATATCTCTAGGAATACCAAAACGAGCAATAACCTGGTTGAAAAGAAAAAGAGCTACAGTCTCACCATCATTCCCAAAAGTAGGCATAGCCTCGACCCACTTCGTAAAGTAGTCTACTGCTACAATAATGTATTTGTGACCTTTAGCCGAAGGCGGGTTACAAGTAGTATAATCAATACCCCACTTTGTAAAGGGACCGACAGTAATGACTGGAAAAAGCGGAGCTGGATGAGCGCGCATTTTTCGAGTATAGACTTGACACGGATGACACTTTTTGACCAATTCTATACAATCCTTGAAAATCGAAGGCCAAAAGTACCCAGCACGCAAAATCTTTTGGGCTGTAGCAAGCCCAGCTAAATTACCCCCACAAGCTCCACTGTGGGAATCATTCAACACAGCCTTAGCTTCTTCGAGAGTTAAGCAGCGTCTCAGGATTGAATCAACCCCTCGGTGGTATAAAGCATCACCAATAATCAAATAATTCTTGGCCAAGTGATGCAACTTACGATGCTCATCTTTCGAAAAAGTAGAGGGAAAATTCGTAGTCTGAAGATACACAATGATATCTCCATACCAAGGATCCTGTGAAGAGATAAGAAACAAGTGTTCATCCGGAAAGGATTCATCATAGATCATCTCATCTCCACAGGGCAACTCGGTGATCAATTCCGCGAAAACCAATGATTTCTTGGATTTGGCAGACATAAATTCAAGATCAAATTCCTGCAAAATCACAATCCATCTATTGTATTTTCCCCCAATCACTCGCCTACTGAGAACAAACTGAAATGGATTGGCTGCTGCCAAAACATAATTTTTTCGAAGAATAATGTAATGCCGAAGTCGCTGCACAGCATGAACTGCTGCTAAAGCTAACTTTTCTATCGGAGTGTACCGCAGTTCAGGTCCTACCAAGCCTAGACTAAGGTAGTAAATAACATGCTCTGCAAGAGCATCATCCTCCTGAACCAGAACCATACCAATGGTAGATTCTGTTGCTGCCAGATACAAAAGGAAATCCCTGCTATAATCAGGTGGACTCAATAAAGGAGTAGAGGTCAATGCTTTTTTCAAAGCATCGAATGAGCGTTGAGCGAAGTCATCCCAAAGAAATGGAACTCCCTTCTTCAACAATCTCATAAATCCCTTTGTAACCTCAGCATAATTTACGATAAATCTCCGAAGAAAATTAGACTTTCCTTGTAGACTTTGAAGCTGACGGATAGAGGACGGGGGAGGCAACCGAAGTATTGCCTCAACCTTGAAGGGATCTACCCTAATCCCTTCCTTAGACACAATGAATCCCAATAACCGACCGGATGTAACCGCGAAAACGCACTTGTTCGGATTCAACCTAATCTTATAGAAATGACATCGTTCAAATATTTGACGGAGGTGAGCAGGATGATCCATCCTCTTTCGAGAATGAGCAGCTAAATCATCCAAATACGCCTCGATAATATTTTTGATGTCGTGGAAGGCATATGACATGGCCCGCTGAAAGGTAGCCCCAGCATTTTTAAGACCAAAAGGAATCTTCTTGTATGCAAATGTACCCCAGGGAAAAATAAAGGCAGTCTTATGCTGATCTTCAGGATGGATAGTAATTTGATTATATCCGGAAAAACCGTCCATGAAGGAGAAAATCTCATTACCGGCACACTCGTCAATGATTTGATCGATAAAAGGTGTGGGGTAATTATCTCTAGGACATACTTTATTTAGGTCTCTAAAATCGATGCAAACTCGAATCGTTCCTTGCTTTTTATCTACGGGAACGGGATTTGAAACCCATTCAGTCAAAGGAACAGGGAAAATGAATCCCGCCTTAAGCAGCTTCTCAACCTCAGCTTTGATAGCTGCTGCCTTCCTAGGATTGACCAGACGAAGTTTTTGCCTCACTGGCTTAACGTTTTCATAAGTCTTGATCTCATGCTGGATAATAGATGGATCTATACCAGGCATTTCCTCATAAGACCAAGCGAATACATCCCTATACTCTTTAAAGAGCTCGGTGTAAATTTGAATCTCTTCACGGGAACATTCAGCTCCGATGAAGACATTCTCGATAATATTGGGATCCCTGGAAATGTTCACCGGGATAGTAGGAGAAATCACAGCCATGTTCCCTTCATCATAAACCTGTGTTGGTGCTAAAGGGTTCAAGACTGGGTGAACAGGACTAGGAGACGGAGGACTTGGAAAACTTGTTTCAACTTCGCTCAAATCAGGTAAGAAGTAAGACCATTGATGCAAGTCATCCCACGGTCTATCTATACCAGTCATGGCTTCCAGGATGGCCTCTTCAGATGGAAGAGTGGTATCAAGGCAATCCTGGGCAGAAGAAGAACTAAGTGTCCAAGCCGGAGCCACATCGCCATCCAACTCTTCCGGTGACAGAGGAGCTGGGATGGAATCTGCAGAGTCAAAAATAGACTGGTAAGCAATCTCAGCTGTAGAAATAGGAAATGCCATTCCACCCACTTGACCTTCCTCTAAAGTGGCGGTAGGGGAAGGCAAGGTCCAAGGGTCCGAAAAATAATAAGTTCTGAAGAACTCTCTTCGAAGAGGAGCCTTGGAGGATGAAATAGCATTTATATGCACCGTAGGAGGAGGAAGATCGAAAGTACCCATCAAGGAAGAATAAATTCCAACTCCTAAATTCTCAACAGGCGCCTTAGTATTATCTAATTTTGGAACAGATGAGTCAGTAGACGCATTCGGGTCTACAAGAGGACAGTCCAGTTGATCCACTGTAACGATCCTCCCTTCGTGAGGGAAACATATAATTCAAAATAATGAGGATGCAATGGCATCCATCTCATAAATCCAATTCCTCCCCAATAGAAGGTTGTAGTCCAAGCTTGCATCCACTACCTCAACCTCTATATTGACAGTTTTGCCCCCAACACAGATGGGAAAAGCTGGGACAATACCATGGGGTCTGTGAGAATGACCATCAAACGCAGTCAGAAGAGTGGTAGATGGAACAACTTTGGGAGATCCAATTGTCTTCCAACATGTGAGAGACATCACGCATGTGGAAGCACCCTCATCAACAACCGTTCAAAAGATATTACACTTCCGGTACGATGATTTAATATGAAAAGCCATGTGATGGGGGAGTCTCTTCTTAAAATTAGTCATATCAAAAGTAATCAGAAGAGAATTTTTCGGATCAATAGCCCCAATGGCAGTGAGCAAAGCACTGCGTTGAGCCGGACAAGACTGGAGTACCTCTAAAGCCGACATAGCACAAGGACTCTGCGCCAGATCTTCTACAATCGAGTAGTTCTGGGCAGCCCTCGCATTTGGATTAATCGTTGATCGCTTAGAAGATGCTTTGGGCATCCGAGGCATAGACTCAATAGTAGGCTTCGTAATGTGAAGCGGCTCAGTAGCATCAGGAACTTCCTTAGCTTTCGAAGACTCTTCTCCACCATAATCACGGGATCTCGTAGCGATATCCGCGTGAGCACTCATCATAAAAATGTTTGATGGAATTTCCCCTTCCTGGGTGCCCCCAGAGGAAGCCCCAGGATTTTGGTTCGCGCCAACAACTAATTGTTGCCCTTGGGGAAAAGGGTTTGTTAACATAGCCTGGGAACTAGAAGAACCCTGCTGAGCTAACAAGCGCTGCGCATCCTAAATTTTAGGGCAAAGGTGTGTAAGATGGTCTCCAGCACACAGCTTGCATGGAAACTTCACTTTCTTCTTCTCCTTTAGACCCTCACCAACATGCTTGTTGGTTTTATTCACATTACCCTTCCCGTTCTTGCCCTTCTTCTTGTTATTTCGTCCCTTCTTCTTCCCTTTGGATTGTTGATTTCCTTTGGGATCAGAAGCTTGGACAACATTTATGGACAAAGACTGGGAAGGCGATGACTCAGCAGGCACAGCCTAACTAGAAGGAGAAGATTGCAAAGACAACTGCTGCAGTTGAGTAAGCAGGCTGGCTGCACCACTATTGATCGATCCGATAAGCCCATCACCATGCGGACCAGGCTTAGTTTTGGATAAATCTAATTTGGAGCGAGGAGCATTGGGAAAATATTTATAGAGAACTCCAGACTGAGAATAGATCAGTTCTAGCTATTGGGCCCTAAAAATGGCTTGCTCCTCAGAAAATACCCCAGATAGGGATACATCCTTAGAAATTTCTGACTGCAAAGATTTCAGAAACCATTCCAGAAGGAATTCTCCTAGAATATGAGCTTTAATAAGCCTCTTCCTTCTCCTCCATTCCTGAATGTGATCAGAAATGTGGGTTGCCTTGTCCTGCTTAAAATTAGCTAGGAGTTCAATCCCAGCCTCATATCGGACAGGCAACTGAAAATGGTTTAGAAATGTCACAGCCAGTTCTCCAAATGTAGCAAAACTGCCCCCAGTTAGCTCAATATACCATTTGGCAGCGTTTCCAGTTAGGGTGCATTGAAACAATCTCAATCTAATCGAATCGTCGATCAGGGAATTAGAAGAACACCATAAGTGGAAAGTGGTGATATGGTAAGCCAGATCCTCTCCATTCTTCCCTTCAAACTTTGGAATGTCTGAAGGTAGTTTGGTCGGGACCGGAGGCCACCCCGGACCGTACCGAATCGGATCATTAGTCAACTTCGACAGATCTGGGAAGTTTAACGTTGCCAGAAAAGGTAAGCGAGGTGGAGCCTGAGGATTCCATCCTTGATGGGATGGATTCCCAACATTCTGAAAATAATACCCTGGATTTGATGAGGCACCAGGTTGCCAGAAAGAACTCGTAGCAAAAGGAGACGAACCTCCTCCCCACGCCAAGTTACCAAAGCCCATACCAGTTCCCCCCGCTGAAGTATTAAATGAAGAGGAAAGCCCCTGATAGGGGTTCCAGGAATTAGATAGAGGAGAAAAGTCTGATAAGCACTCAATGAAGGGAAAGAAGCATTCCCTTGATGACCTATGTAAAACTAATTCCCTGCCCCCGCTGTAGTGAATACAGGGTTCCAACCTGTAAAAGTAGTCGAACTTTGACCTCCAGACCAAGGGTTAAAACTCTGGGTCTGTGAAGTGAACGGAAAGGACCCTAAAGAAGGATTCAAACTAGGAATGTGTCCAGTTCCGAAGGGGAACCCTTGAAAAGAAGCTGATCCACTAGCCATGGAAGACATGGGTGTAGATCCAGCTGCAACAACGGAAAAGGAAAAAGAAGGAATCCCACTAGTGGGCATTCCGAAACAGAAGGGACCAGATTGAGAAACATGTGCTTGGGTGAAACTAGAGCCAAACATAGCAGCACTAGAGGCAATCGAAGATAAAGCAATAGTGCCCCCTCCTTCAACAGAAGCAGGAGTCTGAATGCCTGCAGCACTCACAGCAGAAGCTGCATTCCTAGTCGTGGCCATCGAAAGGTATGAATAATACGAAGGATCTTCCGGTATTTCTGACTCAGGTCCGATGTATTGAACAACGAACGGATAATCAGGAGGAAGAGGAGATGGACCTGACACAGGAGGTTCAGGTAATTCCTCAATTTGAAAATCTTCTTCCTGAGGAAATAAAACTCGCGAGGTGAGTGTAACGCTCCTCTCGGAACCAACACCGGAATTAGCTATGAAACCTTCAGACCTTTGTGGAGGATCTCTCTCCACTGCGTCGAACGCCACAGGGTGGTAACCACCTACTAAATCACTCCTACGCCTTCTTGAAGAAGGCTCGGGACTCTCGGGAGATAACCCCCGAATTCTCCTCGATCGACGAGGTGCTTGATCAGCCACTTTTATAAATTTTAATTAGACTCAAAAAAGCGTAAAGCTAGGCAAGCTAGGAGCAAAGAGCACTCACTAAAAAATAATCCCTGAGATACAATCAAGCAGACAACCCTCAAGTATTTCCGCTCCAGGTGATGAGGACCGGACACCAAAATACAAGAAAGTGAAAAATATAGGATCTCCCGAAAGCAGTCTGGGATAATTACGGCCCAGGCCTACTAGCGAAGGTATCATAAACAGATACGCCGACCTCCTAATGACAGCCTTTGCCGGCTCAAGCACCCAAGCTTCGCAAGGGCATCCCCTAGAAGTACTGCTGAAAGTGATGCGACGTCTGCCTCAGGTACCACGGGTATTCCCCCCCGTAGTCACCTGTGTGGAACCTAGGAGTGGCAACTATGGGCACCAATCCGTATCAGAAGCTGGGCAGAACAGTCTTGAGCTCAGATTCAGCTAATCAGAGAGGGGGTATCCCTCTTCTCAGCCTTCACTTCCCCTCGCGCTTGACTCTCTAGAGGAGAGCTTTCCCGGTCCACCTAACGGAGTTGGATTTCGCTCAATTAATCAACTTCTATGTTTTGTTTGAGCGGCCTTGGAGATTTAACTCTCCACTCACCTATTCCAAGGCCCTACAATCTAGCTAGTTGGTGTATGACACTTAAAAAACTTGCTACTTGATTTTAAATTTTATCGCTTATTTTAATGGGCTGTTATGTTAAGTCAAAGGGATACAGAGATGAAAATTATGGTGTTTTGACGCAGAAAAAAAATTAATAAAAACCAAACTACATGCAAATGCAGTTATTGTCTTTCGATGAAAAGCAACTTCTATACAGGTTCTACGAGATTAAAAAATTGTATTTTTCTTTTCAGATAACAAACTCACACTCACAAAAACTATGAAAATGACTAAATGCTTAAGTGCACCTGATGCAAATCACTACAAGCAT
The DNA here is from genome assembly GCA_034641835.2 of Pinus albicaulis. Classification (NCBI taxonomy): domain Eukaryota; kingdom Viridiplantae; phylum Streptophyta; class Pinopsida; order Pinales; family Pinaceae; genus Pinus; species Pinus albicaulis. The sequence continues at coordinate 295,316 of JAXQQM020087365.1, forward strand.
GCAAATTCTAGGATGCGAAATCTCCTAAAGCAAAGTGAAATTTCCCAAATATCCTTCACTTTTATCTCTTTTTTGTTGTCCAGAAAGCTAGTTCCCGAAATCAAGAACTCTTAATATAAAGACACCAAAAAATTATAAACAAAGTTAAGAAATCGATGACAACTCCTTTCCAAAATCAAGCCCAAAACACAAAGGAAAGAAACCTCAAAAAAGCTTCAAAAGATATAGTGAAACGAAAATGAAAATGAAAAAACAAAAGAAAATAACAAGGAAAAATGTTTTTTGAGCTTTTGAGTTTTATAAAGGAAGAGCTCGAAAAGACCAAGCAAAACTATCAAATCCCAAGCCAAACAACACTGAATTTCAAGAAAAAACTTCAACAATGCTCCAAATCTTATAGGGCTAACTGGTAGCAAGATCAATAAGAGAAAAAGAAGACAAGAAAACTCAGCCACTCAGCCTAGAAGAATAGTACAACCTTGCCGCAAAAAAAAACTTCAAAGAACCAAGAAAGACTCTTCAAAAGTTGCAACAAGACCTAGCCTACTGAACTCAAGAAAACCAACCAAGAAATGGGAAAAAATCGTAGTGCAAAGAAAAACCCAAAGATAGGAAAGAGTAAATGAGCAGAAGCTCTCTGTTCTGATAAAGCAGAATAGCCAAGAATGCTTAGAAAGAGATCTTGGTACTCAAACCAGAAGTGCCAGCACCAAAACCAACACTTTGCCAAAAAGACTAGTTTTCAATCAAACAAGAGAGAGAAAAGACCAAAGACCACTTTCTTCACAATCCATAGGGTACAAAGACACTGTAGGAACAGGTCTCCACAGCCAGAAAGGACTAAAAAGCCAAGAAATCCAAAATTTCAAAATCTGCCTACGTATACGCAACTTCACAGTTTAGCAACAAGCGTGCATACGCGACTGTGCTAAAGGAAACTCGCGTATACGCGACTCCCTTTAACAAAAAATGTGTGTATACATGACTGTGTGTAGACAAACCAGCGTATATAAAGGTAGATAATGAAAAAACAAAAAGGATCAAGCCTGGATAAGAAACCAGGACTTCAGTCTGACTGAGAAAGAGTAAACTGGATTGGAAATAAAAGTTAAAACTGTTGGAAACCTATCAAACAGCTGAAACCACCCAACACGGGAATCACAAAAATGTGATCCCCAGCGGAGTCGCCAGTTCTGTTTTGGGGAAAATCACCCTAGAGGTTTGTTGGGTTTAAACCTCCACAGAGCAGGGCATGCTACATAAGAAGGACTCACACAGCCATACATGTTCATGAAAAACTAAATAGAGCAGATCAAGGAAGTTACCCGTAGGTCCTACGGTTGAAGCAGATCCCGCGGGGTCCAAACCCCCAGCAACCGTTCTTCCTTCTTAACCTAAAAGACAAGAAGAAACAAGCACGAAGAACTGGTTGTACAGCATATATCTACTCTAAATGTTAGTGAAATCCATATGAAACACTAGATAAACCATAATGAATGCTTAAATAACAATATTCTCATATATGCAAGCAGACACTAACACGTATATTTTGGGAACAAGAAGGTTCTTCTGTATTATAAATAGCATGTATAGAAATAACGAGTGGAGAGATCATCTGAATCCTTCCACGATCTTCGAGCAGACCATCGTCCGGATCCGTCCCACCCTTGCCTCACTAAGATTCCTTCCAAACTGGTGCATACGAGATGACATATAGGAATATGAGCATCTCCAGGAAAAAAGGGTTTCCTATAATGAACTGGGAAGTGCAGGAGGAACGGGAATTCAGACTTGGATAGGGAATACCAACAGAGTATAATATCAATAATTTCTCTCTCTCCCTTAGTCCATACACATGAGGGGCTTTTATACTCCCTCAAAGTAGTTTCAACAGTTGGAAACAGTTGGCCACGTGCTAGGGTGGTTGAACTACCAGAGTAACCGTCAACCCAGCCTGAAAATAGGGAATTTTAATATATTTTTTAATGATTTTAATGGCATATGCGGGAAAGTCCATGTGGACTCGCGTATACACGCGGAAAAATATGGGCATAACCGCGTATGGGGATTTTTACACTGTTTTTAGTGAATTTTTTCCAATTCTGTAGGAATGGGTGCCCAAAGCCATAAAAGCAATCATGAATCATATGAAGGTGAGAAATGATGCTATAACAATGAGGTAGCTGATTATGGAGTTGAATAGTTTCAAAGGAGTGTTTTAGAATAAGGAAGTTCAGCCTTGTGTCATGAAGACAACCTTGAAGAAGGTTATGAAAGAAATTATATCAAAATTTCACAATTTTGTGAAAAGAGGAGTAATATGGGAGGTATAATTCGTTGGTTGTACATTTTTTCACTGAGTGTTTATCTAAATATTTCTGAAAAAATTGTTTGTATGACTGAGATTTATTGGAAACTGGAAAAGGAGGAGACAATGTACGTTTTTCAGCTATGCAATTATGGAAAAGAAAGAGCTGATAAGGAGAGTGCAGCTCAAGACAATTTTGTCAATGGAAAAGAAACTATAAAGATTCAAATACTAGGAAGCATTCAAGGGCCTGAGGAAGAAGATATATTATTATCTCATGTAGTCAGGAAAATAAGGTGACTAACTTATTAAGACCGTCACGGAGAAGAATTTGTAGAAATTTCTCGTGGAAGGACAAAATATGGCTATGCTTAGAAAGGTCATGAAGAGGTTTATGAAGAACCAAGAATTAATTGGGATAAAATTCAGATTACTAATTGTGATCAGAGAGCTACAGAATATGAATAAAAAGTACAAGAAGAAGTTCATGTAATAGAAAATTGCAACCAAAAAGAAGAGAAATGAATGTTGGAAATTGAGCATGAGCCCAAGAAATATCAGGAAGAATGCAATTTCTGCAAAAAGTTTGAATCTATAGGTACAAAAGATGGAAGAAATCAACCTTCCATGGAGCATTTGAAAAGGAGAATGGTCAAAGAAATCATATTATTTGGAAGTTTATGAAGGAAAGTGGGAGAAAACTCTTGAAATTATCTCACAGTGCAAGGTTGGAACATTGATGGCTGAATGGAAAATATTGCCTTAGGGTGACGAGAATTGCAAAATATAGGTTTGAGAATGGAAGAAATGTTTGGAAGATTGACACAGATCAAAGGGATAGGCTTGAAGATAATTCATATTTTAAATTTCTGAATTGGTTGCAGCAGGAATATCACAATTTTGAAGAACTAATTGTGTATGATCACTTCTAGATGATCATGATGATCATGAAATATTTTATTTTTAATTTTTTTCAGGTATAGAGAAAATTTTAGTGGATGGGTTGCATGAAGAGTAGTTTTCCAAACAGAATGGAAATTTTTATGAAGAAAGAATAAGTTTAACAACTGTTATGCAGGGTACTATTGAAGCGAAAGAGGACTGTAGAGAAAGAGACATGGAATAATTTGAACAAAATTTGTTCACAACTCCAAAAGGAGGTGAATACTAAATATTTGATGGTGTAGAAGCTGGCAATGTAGATAAATATGATGTGAATGCAAAGATCAATTGGCATGATGAAGAAATTTAATGGAAAATTTTCACAATTGAAAAACAACATACGGGAGATTGGTTTTTTGTTTTCATACCAAGCAAGTAGTTAAGCGGGTTTGAAGATGAAGGACTTCCACATAAAGCATTGGATGTGTAGAAAATGGGAAAAGTAGAGGAATGGTATATTACAAATTCTGCCAATGAATTGTGTATTGATATTCATCATGATAAAAAAATAACCTCTTGGAGGCAACCCATGATGGTGATAGTGGAAGCACAAGATAAAAAAATTGATAAAACGTGCATTGAGTAAGGTTTTAAATATTTTGAAACCTTGAGAAAGAAATTTGTTGAGTGTAAGATATATTATGAAGGATTAAATTATTCATTCCAAAGAGGTAGAAATTAGTAGCAGGTAGAGATAAGGAATACAACATTGGAAATAAAATATTTCAAGTGGATAATAGGGAACAAAAGTCTAAACAATAAGAAGGTGATTGTTAGTTCAAGTAAGAGAAAGATGATTGCACAAAGACAGTTTAAGAATTGGGATCCAGGAGGAATGCATACATCTACAAGGCAGCAAAAAGATGGCAAAGCATGTGGTGATCAACAACATAAAGTTTGGAAACCAGGATGACATCAAAATCAACAATTCAGGATTAGGAGATCATGGAAGTTTTTTTTCCTTGGGAGTTTGATGCAGGAGCATCCTACTCCATAAATTTATTTTTTGAAGAAACCCAAGGGGAATGTTTATTTTATGAATGGAGAGTTTCCCTAATGTTTTAACTATTAAAATGATGATTAATTTGTGATTATTATTGAATATGTGAGAACCCTTGAGGTCTAAGGTGTTATAACTTCCATGCATATTTTATGGAGCTGAAATATCTCTTAGAGATTGAGTGAGGGATTTTAGGAGTTTGGTGAAGAGATTTTATAGGTTCTGAACTAAAATTAGTTTAGAATACTTTGATTGTAAATATGATATGCCTTGAAGGCATTCATTTCTGGATTGGATAGGGAGCATATAGTGAGTGGAAGAGAGTGAGAAGTGTGACTAAGAGAAGTTCCATGAGACCAAAGGGAGAGGGAAGTGTGACATTACTACTAATTGTATTGATCATCCCTTTTTGGTGTAAAATAATAAGATTTTTATTCAATTTCCTAATTGAAATTAGTCCAGTGTGATTGGGTGTATGATCCATTAATGTGATGAATAGATCAATTTTGTTTGGTTATTGTTATAATATAGTATACATAGTAGTGAAATAACTAGTACTTTTTCTGTTATAAATTTGATTCGAGTTTAGATTTGATATTGTGAATATTTGTGTTAATACTTTGGGAAGTGGAAGAAGCTACAGAGTGGTCAAGTTATATTGGCTCACTCTTGTACACAAAGGAGTATGTGGTTATTTTTTTTCTAATTTGCAGAGCATCAAACCCCTTTGAGGAGGAAACACAATGATGATTTGAACCAGTTAAGGTTCTCGCTTCAGGATCAAGCTTTGGTTTATTTGTTTATTAAATGAGGTTCAATTGAAGTTCTTAAGTCATATTTGAATGTAGATTTTGTTTTCAATTGTAGTCTAAATTTATTTTCAATGGTCAAAGTTCCATCCTAGATCTAGAGATCAATCACTCCATTAGTTGCTGAAGTGAGGGTTAGCATACGGGTGAAACCGTAGCATGTGAAGGCAAGCGTAGTGCCGCAATTGTGTGTGTATCACCTCAAAGGTGTTTACGTAGCATCTCTGGTGTGTGCACAACACATGCACAGTGAATGTGTAACCTCAACTGAAAAAATAGGGTTATGACCAAATCTTGATTTTTCTAGACTTCCTCCGGATCTGTGGCAAATCACTCTGCATGAACATTGTGTTTTTCCATTGTACATTGAAACATGCTCCATCCACCTCTTGATTGATCACACCAATTCCAAGAGAGCTCCAGTTCTGTGATAAGATCGATGGGAAAGGTTCCAGAGAGCACAGGTCTTTGATAAAGGCATAAAGAATGTTTTCTGATGATGAAAGTATAATATGTTGTTTGAAATAAGCATTCATGTGTTTCTGACAATGGAATGCCAATCTCTAGTTTGAATGAAGCATTCATGAATGGCATTAAGAACATCTTCAGTTTTAGCAATGAGATGTGCTATTGGGAATTTAGCTTTTGTTCAAATAAAAAGGGCGCATACAGATCTGGGGTTTTTCATTAGATTCAAACACTGCCGATTGATTATATGTTGAAATTTTGGTTTTTTTTATTTATGTAATATGGAACCCTGTCTATAGAGAAAATAGGTAGATCTAGTGGTAATCCAACCCATATTGGGCATTAGTTTCTCATTAAAATCCAAAAACCCCATGAGAATAATTAAATAGGTTATTATTTATTTAACATTTTCAAGAAATAATTATTAAATCATTATTTGATAATTATTTCTTATTAATTTTTACTTAATCACCTTGGAAAAATTAAATAAACCATTATTTATTTCTTATTTCTTATTTATCCTCTATTTTTCTTATCAGATAATTATTAAGCCATTATTTAAGATTTTTTTTCCTTTTTAATTCTCACAAAGTGATTAATACACCATTTCTATTTCTTAATTACTTCAACCACTTTCTAAATAAAGATATTTGACCATTTTAAATACCTTTTCCCTCTCGAAAAATATAATAAAATATCCACAATGACTGGATTTTGAAATAGTCAACAATATTTTATTATTTTCTAATTCTCAATCTATTCTAATATTTTGTTATAAAGGGAGGGTTTTCTCTCCATTCTTCACCATGAACATTTTCATTGTCACCATTATCGTTTCATTACACTTGATCTCCAACTTTAGTTCAAGTTTTTTTTTTTCTTTTTTCTTTCCCATTGTAAGTTCAAAGAGAATCATAGAGCTTAAGCACAAGGACAAGAAAAGGATCCATCGCACATAGGGGAAACTACAAACCCATGTTGTAATTTCTCCTCACTAGGTGATTTAATAAAATGATCAATTGATTAAGTCCTTCATTGGGTTACTACAGTTTAATTTCTTACTATTATGTGTTTATTTTTGCAAGATATGTTTGGCTATAGGGTTTTATTCATTTTTTATTGCAGATGTCAAGCGTATATAACCATATTTCATTGTTAGGGTTTCATTCCACCATCAATTTAAGGGAATATTGTTTTGTACAAATACTAAGAATTTTAATACTAACATGAATCATCGTCTTTAATCTTCCAGACTTGCAACAACCATTTGAAATTGAGATAAATGCCTCTGACTATGTTATTGATGCAGTTATCACCCTACTTGGGAATCTAGTGGTCTATAAAAATGATACACTTTATGATACAATTTTAAAATATCCCACCTACGATAAAGAGATGTATCCAATAATATAAACTTTCCAACAATGTAAACATTACATTGTGGGGAAGGAGATGATCATCCACACAATCACCAACATCTTCAATTTGTGCATACACAAGGGATGTTTCAAAATCATTTCCATCATGAGTGGTACACTTATCTTGAACAATTTCATTTGAACATTAAATACAAGAATGGTAGCACCAATCGTGTTGCGGATTGCCTCAGTCATCCCCTAGTTGCAACATTGATCATTTTTCTCAACTCCTATGGAAACAAGACCTTTGGATGGCAAAAAATATATGAAAATTATCTTGAGTTCGCTACCACATACTAGATGTAAGTGTATGGAAGTTAAGTTCTCTTCCACCTCCATAATGCATTATTATGCTAACTAGGCCACCTTTTTGTTCCTTCAAAGGAGTGTGCCAAGATAAATTTGGAGGCACACTACAATCGAGTCATGGGACACTTTGGTGTGGATAAAAATGTGGTCATTTGATATAATTATTTTTATTAACCAAATCTTTGAGAGGATGTCGCAAAATACATCAGATGTTTCACTGGCTATGCCATGGCCAAATGAAAAATTAAGAAGAAATGTCGATATACTCCTCTTCCTACTCCTATTCGACGATGAGAATTCATCTCCATGGACTATATTTCTAGTCTTCCTTATACCAGGCATGGAAATGACTATATATTTATTTTAGTTGACAAATTTTCTAAGATGCCCATATTGGTTTCCTGCAATAAGAGTATTGTAGCAGAAGCCACTACCAAAGAGATCTTTGTATGATTGTGGGTGAATTTTGGGATCCCATAGGCCATTATATCATATCAAGATATCAATATCATAAGAAAATTTTGGATTAAAATTTGGTCATTGTTGCACACAAGCTCACCAAGCCAACTACATTCCACCCCCACACTCATGGCGATACAAAGGTCATCAACAGGATGATTGTGCACATACTACAGATGTACAACTCCAAGCATGCAAGAAAATGGGATGAGAGTATTCCCTCTATGCAACATAACTGTAGCAAATCTCTCCATAGCTCGACTGACCATAACTCATTTGAAGTGGGCTTAGGATTTGAATCATTATGTCCCCTTGATTTTGGATTTGTTTTCACAACTACACAGGAAGACTCTAACCATGTTCGGTTTGAAGCTGATAAAGCCGCCATATTTATTGAGCACATTCAACACAACTTCTAGCAGGTATATGACATATTTGAGAAATCCAATGTGAATTATAATAAATGGCATGATAACCATTGGGTGCCACATAAGTTTTGGGTGGGTGATAAAGTTTGGTTACATCTGAAAAAATAACGCCTTTTTGGAACCCATAAAAAGATTTGGTCACTTTGATACAAGACTTACACCATCACCAAGGTTGTGGGAGAAAAAAAAATTGATCTCAATATTCCCTGATTCCTTGGCTTTCACCTCATATTAATTGTGGACCACCTTCGGCCCTAATTTCCACCATTGTTGGACACATAAGAAATCGTTGAGTAGTTGACACCAACATAGCTCAACCTAGAATGCATTAAGCATAAAAAAATTGATCGGATCATGAAACATAGATCAAGAAAACTCACAAATAAATTCTCCAACTATATCGAGCTTTTAAATTTTTCCAGTTCCTGCACCAAGGAAATTGGTTCACTAGGGACTAAATTCAACAGAATTTTCCCCATCTCATGGAGGAACTGAACGAAATGGGGGCCATTGCCTTTTAATGTAGGAGGACTTATCTAGGTGGATATTTGTTGCCACCCTTCTACTCCACTTAGACCCCCAATTGTTTTTCTATTTCTTTAATTGTAGCACAATTTACTATTTTTGGCAGTCTTTCTGGTCCTCAACTTCCAGAGCCATTTTGAGGCCCTAAAAGATGTTTTTTTTGTTAAATGGGAAATGTTATAGCCAACAACATGGGTTTGTATTCAAATTTTCTATTAATTGGATATATATTTCTAAGAAGGTATTATAAGCATCGAAAAAAGATTGTATGAAAAAGTTATGACCCCGAGAAGTTGATATATGAACTAACGCAGCCCACGAACTTTTTTTGCTTCATCTCCTAGGGTTAGGTTTTTTGATGTTTAGTTTTATACCTTATTTCACAATAGTAAAAATTCCTTCGAGCCTCATTGTAACACAATTTATAGGTATGTAGCCATCACATCTCTTCTGAGAGATAAGCTACCATCGCCCGATCTTGTTTATTTCTATTCTGCATGTAAAAATTATCCATTATTTGTCATTAATGAATTCAAGTTCATTTTTTCTGTAGCATTATGTTTAAATTTTGAATGTGTATTTCATTTTTTTCCTATGTAAATTTGGATCACACAATGCATAGTGGGAGGAGGCAGCAAGCCTTAAGGATCTTGTCGTTCATCCAAAGAGAGAGAAAAGAATTATATTTGGGAATGAGGAAGAGACAAGAGTAGATTTTATTTTTAATGAGTTTTACCAATCACTAGTGTTGACCAAATAATATCACGAGAAGGAAATAAAATGCATGCATAAAAATACCTATCAGCCGTAACCGTTGTTAGGAGAAAATACTAGGAAGGGATGTGACACTAGTAAAAATAACTCCATAGACTAAAAAAAAAACTTTTACAAGGTAATAATAGCATAAAATCTAATAAATACAATAAGAAATAGGAAAAGTGAAACTTTCACACACAAAAGAAACAAAAGAGATGATAAATGTAGAAAAAAAGTGACACTTTAGAAACTTGCTTGGAAAAGTGTTGCAAACCAAATATCGAGCTCCTTGAACTCATGGATATGGCTATAGCTCCAATGTAAAATGTGAAAATGAGCTCTACAAACCTGTATTATATATATTTAACCCCATGGGATTAGGGTTATGGTTTATGGTGTGCATGCCGAAAATCAAGGAAAAAGAGAAACTTGTCCATAGATCGGAAATAGAAACTTGTGCCACATGGTCAAAGAGGAATGTTCACTCCTTATTTTTTAGGGATGCATAATTGGGTTGTTTTGGAATACTGTTCAGTCCACTAGTAGGAAATACTGTGCAATTTCTAGTGAGAAGGTATTACAGAGTTCACTTGCCTAGGTGATTGTGCAGTGTTGACTCTCATAGGAGGATAATGAATTTATCTTTCTCAATGACTTATTGTGTCATAGTATTATGAAACTCAATTTATTAAGGATTTTTTAAGTTTCCAGTTACATGAGATTCTACAGTTCCTTGAGGGAAGACCAACAAATAACACTAGATCAGGAAAAGATTTGGCTTGTGTTTGGGAGAGAGTTTAATTTTCATAAAAATTCATTCAATTATCATCGACAAGACTCAGTCATCATCACACAAGTTTTCCATGAAAATATAAGTGATTAAAACACTATAAAATCAAAAGGAACACTTAATGATAGTGAAAATTATAGCTCTTATAGACAAAACATAGTCTCTAAAATTGAAGCGTAGGAAAATTTTTGAAGTGGGGTTGTAGATGCTACAACACCAATATACCTCCAACCTTATTAATTACTCTTCTTGTTCCATCAAAAAAAATTCTAGACATTATCCAGAAAAAGGAGGTGTGTGATATTATATGTTGTTCCAACGTTTATCACTTTGAAATGACCACTTTTTAAAGCCTCCTTTACTAACCTATTTAGCAGTTTAGAAACTAAAAAAAAATGAAAAGCCTGTGAGGGGAACCTTGATATAATACCCCTCCCTAGTTTAGGCCATCGGGGTGTCAACTAATTGATTATGATAGCCAAATATAGTGAAGTAATATAGATCATCACCCAAATAACAAACATAATTGTATAAGAATAAGTCTTAGGTAAATCAATCTTACCTTATCATGTGATTTGTAGATGTCAACTTTGATCACCATCGATCTTTAATCCATAACCTTCATTGGGTGAATAATTTCTTCTGTGATCTCCATTCTCTTTTGGTATTGTATTCCCTATAAAAACTCAAACTATTGGCCATAGATTTCCTTCATAAAACACCTTTCACTCTTTTTGCAATAAAATTTGAGATAATTGTGTAGATGAAATTGTTTAAGGACATTGACTTTTTTTTCGAAGGTTGTTTGGGTTTTGTTTTTAGGAATCAATGTTATAAAATTAGTGTTATAATCTCCTAAAATTTAATTAATTTTCTAAGAACTCAAAACAACCTATAAATAATTATATAGGAAGGCCATGTGGCAATATTGTCTTTTTAAAAAATCAATAATATTTGTTGCAATTGTGAATTTACAAATTTTTTTTTGGTCATATTTACAAGTCTAGGAAATGAGTTTGATAGATATACTACTTACATAATTATAAAAACCCTAGGGTCCCTAGAATTAATTGACTCCTTCGACAACATCTTGTTGGACTATCATTTCCCTTGTTAATTTTCCAAAATGAGTTGATGTTGTTCCTATTATTATATTTCTAAGGAAAACTTGGTATTTTCATGACCTTGATTTTATCCATATGGCCCTATTCTTAAGAATTTATTATTATTTCACCAATATTATGTTCTTATCTCTTTTATTCTACAAGATTTACACTAAATTTTTTATCTTCATTCAAATTGCGATACCCATTACTATTGTAATTTTTTTTCAAGGATTCTGCCATTCCACTTCTTTCAATAGGATATCCTATGTTTTTATTTTTATCTTCTCCCCATTAGGTAGCTACATTTTCTTTGTTATTTCATATTTTTTTTTAAATTAAATAAATGAAAAATTTCTTAAATAGTAATCGTAGGTTTCCAATTATCTTTAATCATGATTATGAACTCTTGCACCTTAAAAAATTGAACATTCAATTTGAATATATTAGATGGTTAATATTGCACTAAGGTTATTTTCGAGCTTAGATCAAGCCTCTTCAAAATTCTAATTTCCCCTTTTCTCCTATTCCTTTAGGTGGGAGTTAGCTTTGTAGGTTACTGTCTAATGTACATGGATTCTACTTCTTCCAAATTTCTTATAATGTCACTTAGAGAATAATTTACTTATGCTCTTAATTCCTCACAAAAAAAAAAAATAGAACTTCTATCACCATGAAGAATCTATTTTGAAAGCTTATATAATACTCCATGCACAAGCCCTGGATTAGGGTTCCCTATAAAATAATGATTTCCATCATGTCTCCCATGCCAACGCAATATAAAGCATTAATGGATGAGGCTTAGTTGTGATACTCATCCATTAAGGTTGTATATTGCTTGCAATGTAGAGGGGAAGGTGGTGGACAGACAAGGATTCGAAATATAGAGACTACTTGGGACATCGATTTAGATATTATTCCTTAGAGAGGCATTCATTCCCACGTACTTCTATGTAGTTGGTTGTCTTTGTTTCATTTGTAGAGTAGTGAAGGTTGGGGAGATTGGCACTCAAGACATATATTTTTCTTCTCTAATAATTATGGTATGTGAATGAGGATACCCTATGAGAGGAGACAAAGGAATATTTCATCATGCTCCCCCTCCATGAAATTTCCAAGAGGAAAAATATTTTGATGAACATTTAATACATCATATTTGATAATTGGTTGTAGCTATGAAAGTGCACGGGAAGAGGAACACTTGGCAATGGTCCCTTTGAAGATAGAAACTTCATTAGAGGAAACTTTAGCTTAAAAGTGATTTTCTCATGTAATTTCCATGTCATAATGTGTAAAGAAAACAAAATAATTTAAATTTAAAAATAGGTACAAGTAAATATTTTGGAGGGAAAGTAAGAAAAACTATTCTTTTTAATTGTATTTTTTACTTATCTCCTTATAGGTTTACTCAAATTTCAAGTGCAGGCACTCATTCAATGAAAAATTAAATTCAAACTCAAACGAGTACCCACTATGCATACTTTTGAGAAGACCCACATTCATAAAAAATTAAGATACATTAAAAAACATAACACATTTTTAGTGTATATTCCTTTTTATTAATATGGGTCTTCTCAAAAGTATGCAATACGTGTATGCATTGGATGCAGATTTAATTATGCATCCAATGAATCTGTACACTTGAAATTTGAGTAAAACTATAATGTGATAACCCAAAATATAATTAAAAATTTATTTCTCTTCTTTTCCCTTCAAAATTCATTACTCTTATTTTATTATTCTAACTTGTTTTATTATTTTTCCTTAGGATTCCACTTTTAGGTTGAAATTTCTTCTAACGTTTTTTCCTTAAATTGATAAGGAAGTGGACTTGTGTGTTGTGGAAAGCAAAATTTTGGGCATAAATATCCATCTATTCCATATTCAATCTACTCTAAGGGCAGCATTAGGGGCTCTGGGAATTTTATTTCCTCCTCCACCGCCTCCTCTAGCTTCCTCCAACTTTCAAGGAAAATTTGGATAATGGATAGTTGATTGATCAATGTACCAAGCTTACAATTCAAGAAAATATAATATCTTAGAAAAAGAAGGAAAAGAAACCAGAAAACCCCCTATTTTCTGTACATGTGGAGAAGTAGCATACTTACTGCAACAAAAAAATTATTCTGAACAATCTGAGAGGCAAAACCTCTCAGTATGAGGCTAGCACGAACACAGGTGGTGTGTTTGTTGATTATGAATGAACTATATGGTTAACATAAGGCTATGATGAACCCTTCGAATATCTTTCCTAATATACCACCATTGCTATGAATATCTACGAAAGTATTTTTGAGCCTCTATGACTTTACTATTTTTCTTGTGTTATTATATAACCAAAACTAAATCATCTCGGACATAATCCACTCATGTTTATCCATGCATATACTATATGTAAATTTAAATAATCTAATGAAATTGCAATTATACATTAAGATTTGAAGTCATGACCTCTAACAAACAAATAATGCTCTTCGTCATTAAGTCTCCTCAAGTTGTATAATAATATATATTGCTTTAACAAATTATATGTAATAAATTAACATAAATATTATATATTGAACTAAAAAAATTAATAAAAAATATATTTAATTAATTTTTTATTTTAAAATATAAATATCCATAACAAAATTGAATTAATAATTCCATAACATCCAAATTTATGGCCAAGTCAGGCACCAACTCATTTGAAACATCCATATTACTCCAACGTGAGCCAAGTGAGTTTCAAACTCGAGACCTGTCACTCTGATACCACTTGATGGAATCATGATTTCCGTTAGACAAAAACCTCGAGGCTTTAGTCTCCACTACAATTTCAAGAGTTAGGATCCACAAGAGGCGGTTAGTGCATGTCACGAAACACACGCAGAGCATTGAACCCAATGTCCAACACTAAGTTGGTTCTAGTTGAGGGAAACAATGACATATTTTTATATTATCATTATTATTTATGTGTTTGAGATAAACCTAATAATTTTAAATTTACATGGCTATATCACCCTTTTTTAATTTAGTTTTTTTTGCTTGCCTTGCATAGTTTTTATGTCTTACCTCGGATGCTTTCAGTGGTTTGTGTGTTTATGTGTTTGGATTTGGATGGTAAAGTGTGTGAATGCTACATTTTTTGTGTTATGTTTCTATATGTGTATCTAGTTATCTATTAGTAATTAGTTGGTCATGAAGAAGGGAGACAATCTCTTCAATATTTTACAAGAGGATTGATAATGAAAATTTATTTCATTGAATTTTAGGTATCACAATGTAGCACTCCCAATTCATGTGTTTGAATTTCAAAGTTAGACATTTGAACTTTAATCCTAAGGGGAGTGGACCCCAAAGGATAAACATTTTGTGAATGTAATTAAAAATTTAATTGAGGAAATGAATAAAATAATGTGGTGCAGATTGACCAAAATGAGATTTATGAGATCACTTGCTAAATCCATGAGGATGGATGAGGAAAATATTTCCCCACAATCTTTCAAAAATCCTTGAAAGAAATTAATTTTAAATTTAGATTTTTGAGGAAAAATCTGAATTTCCCCAATGATGAGGAAAGTAGTTGGGAAGAGTTAAAAAGCTGGAAAAGCTAAGGAAAATCATAAAACAACTTTAAATAATCCCTAAATTGGGAAGCCTAGGCAAACAGGAAGAAAAGCATCCTGAGATTCTGGACGCAGAATTAGAAACATGCTTTGGGGAACAATAGCTTAAATAAGCTGCTCTTGTACAGATTAGAGGTGGATCTGTAAAAAGGAGAAGATCTCAGCTCGGGGGTGAGTTTTTGGAGACAAAAGGACTCTAAGGTTGGGAGGTTGGTCAATTGCATGAGTGGTATGTCTCTAAAATTTATTGATGTTCTATTTCATATAGTATGAATTGGCTACATATAAAAATTTGAGTGTATATTAGAATACCAATTCTACTTTTAACAGAACTGATCATAAGGAAATTATCCATGAAATTCTGTATAATTGTAGAATTGGAGTGGTGAAGTAGAATCCAACAGAGTCTCTAAACCAGTGATTGGTTTAAATCTGAGGATACTTATTTTTTTCCACATGAAAAATTATGAATTTGTTTTAATCTGCTTCTGTTTCCTAGCATGATTCTAATATATACATACATGAGAGAAAGTAAATTTCCTGTATTATATTGGAAAATAGTAGGAAATGAATTGTAACTTACATTGTGCATGAGAGAACAGAAGGAGAGACTCTATAAACTGACTTCAGGGCCGACATACCATTCACATGTAATCAGAAAATTAATGGTCAAGAAAGTTGTATGTAAGCAACACATGCTATAGCAGAGGAACGCAACTGATAATTTACAAAATACTGATCATATACAGGTAACATATGAAACCATTCTAATATTATAGCATAGAAATTAAATACGAAATATAGTTGAGTAAATATCCAACATGTAGGTTCACCCCAGTCTGACATATTGAATTATATGTATCCTAGTCTATCGTGATAATCCAAATCAAGAGGGTAAATTTGTAGATTATAAACCCCAATGTCCTCTAAACATAAAAACAGAAATGCAAGTGCATTCACCCCTGTAGACAATTTGGATACATATTCTGTGCAAAGACATAACAAATTTATTCCTCAAGTATCTGCATAGAACTACAGTGTCATTCTGTTATAAATGATCATATCACTCTGGTTATCTAAACTTCAAAAGAAAAAACCAGGCGTTTAGACTTTAGGGTTAGTTTAATAAAACTGGAGGAAGAAATTGAGAAAGTTACGATTCACAATAATACTATTGATTTCATTCAGATATTTAAATTTTACCATCACAGAAGTTATGTTCTCCTGGAATAGGAAAATTTATATTACAGTACATTATTCATTCTAATGTCACCACAGTATGAATATAGTTAACAATTGCATGGCCTGAGAGCCTAGAGGCAATAAACTACACAGAATTAAGTGTATGTGTAATATATATAAAAAATTAAATTGCCAAAAGTTAAGTATTAATTCCAGCCAAGTCAAAATGAGCAAAGAGAGGGCACTGCTGGAGCATACTCATAAGAACAATAACCAAAATCAAAAGTGGGTATTATGAAAACCCTAAAATGACTAATGTATATGTGGATGTATGGTACAATTTCGAAACAACCTTATAAAGTCCCATGGACAGAGCTCCATAAATATTCAGAGTGGGGATTTACTTATAGTGATAAAAATAATTACAATTGTATCATTACAATATTTAAATGTCAAAATATAAACCCTATAACCAGTAGCGAAGAACGAATTCCTTCTGACAGAGTTCGGTTAATACCGACCTTCAAAGAGCGAGTAAACAATTGTTAGTTGTTTAAGGGAGTCGTGTATCTCTGCAAGTGCGAAGGAGAGTACGACACTTACCTGCAAGAAAAAAAAGCAAAATCAACGAAATGCTGAAGATAGAGAGTACGAATAGCATGAATCAAGTCAAAATGATAACTGAGAAAGGCGTAGTACCTAGAAAGGGAGAAGCCCTACGCCCTTATCAATCTGCCACATATAACCATGGAATTATCATGAATAAAGGGTTACATTCTAGAATCGACTAAAAAGAGAAACCTCCAGAGAGCTCACAAATAGAAAATTCTTTCTACGCTTGGTCAAACAACAAAATTTCAAATCATAGTGCCGAGGGAGTAGAATCCTTACAGCGCTGGATAAATGTACTCATACCCAATATGACTTGAGAAGAAGATTGGGCTACGAAGCCATGAGAGCCTGCGTAAAACCTTACTTCTGAGAAGGCGCATCAAAAATCTCAAAGGCTAGGTAAGAAAACCAAACTAATCAGGTTCCGGGAAAGGCGAACGCACATTCTCTGCAAAAAAAATAGAGCCATTCGTTATAATTATTCCAATAGCAGAAAACAATAATACAAATCGTAGTACTGGCATGAAGAAAATCTTAAAGCTCTCAATCGGAAATGGTAGCCTGTGAAATAATAAAAATATACAGAGCGAAATTTTACAAACTCTGGCAAAGGATCTTACCAACGGAATTTGTTAACGCACAGGAGTAAGGTGAAGCCTGAGACGAATCACGCCAGTGGCCATGGCATTGTTACTCACGGTCCAAAGATAAACCAAATGCAGGGGGAGGTAAAAGAACCGCGGATCAAATACCAAGTATGATTTATAAAAGTGTGCTATGAATCAAAACAACGAACCCTAATATCCAGATGCAATCCAAGTCGTCCACCTGGCGAGATCCGCATGGTAAAGCCACGGATTGAGAATTTAATAGGTAAGGTACCCCCTCTATTCAGAAATTAATATGACAAGCAGCGAATTAAATGCAGATCGATCTGTCCATACTGTGGAAAATCGCTTTGGGAACGAGGTGGAATGAAGCCAGTATTACGTGGAGCCAACACCACGTGATCACAACTGGAACGAGACCATCTATCACCCTTACGACGAGCGTTAAAACCTTATGGTGGCTCAGCGTGGAAGACAGATGGACGTCTTCCTTCAAATTATCATTTCACAAAATTCTAACTTGGAAATTACATGGAGTTCCATTTAATATGCCCAAATTCACATAATTAATGATAAGACGTAAAGGAGAATGAAGGACGAATACCAGACTTGCGTAGTTGGTAATTCAAATTCCTCCAAGGTTATATTTTTATTAACAAACGATAAGGGCCAACGACCACTTGGATTTTTATACGTCCATGGAATTATATTAAAATGGAATTCACATAGAACCAATCGAGTTCCCCTCTATATAATTCGATTGAGATCCTAAAGGTTATGATATAAAACGAAGATTAATATGGAAGTGGGGTGATATAATAAGGACATTAGGTTATGTCGGATATAATTATAATTAGTATAATTATAATTATTAAAAATTAAGTAAATTACAATATGGAAAGATAAAGTGGGGATGTGAATAGCAATTGAAAAGTAATGATTGTGTAAACCTGCAACGTAATGACAGAATGCATCATTAGCATTAACTGGAAACGATGCAACCAAACAGAAAAAAAAATAATTTGTGTGAAGTGGGAGGTGTGACAAATGGTATCATAGCCCACGTTACAAGACTGGGCTGGTGACATTGTGCTCACTGTTGCTGTGTATTCACTGTATAAATTTAATTATGTGGAAAGAAAAAAAAAAAAATTGTATTTTTTTATTATTTCACTGATATGTGTTGAGTGTGTACAGTGGTGCTGAAATGGAAGAAGGTGGCGAAATTTATGTTGATCTGTGTGATGAGGATAATGCACCGGATCGAAATGCGCCCATGATGGCTATGTTGCAAGAATTGCAACAAGAGCTGGCTGAGATAAAAAGCCAGAATGACAGATTGTCATGAGCCAGTGAGGAGCAGGAAAATCTCATCAGGGAATTAACTTCGTGGAAAAGCCAGGAAGGTGAAGGTTCTGGAAAGAGGAAAACTAATGAGTCTGAAGATGAAGATGAAGTAAGGCATCAATACAAATAGAAAAAGGAATTACAGGGGGAACTCCAGAAAATCAAGCCTCCCTCCTATGATGGGGAGAAGGAGGAGGATGTGGAAGCTTGGTTATTGAACATGATGAAGTACTTCTAGGTCTATGAATATGATAGCAATCTTAAGGCCAGATTAGCTGTTTATCAGCTACAAGGCAAGGCTACCTTGTGGTGGGAGGAGACAAAAATGGTGCATGCCATTGATGAAAAGACAGTCACCTGGGAATATTTTCCGGTTAAGTTCAAGAACCGCTACCTAAATGAACGTTACTATGATGATAAAGCAAAAGAATTTCATGAACTTAGACTGGCACAGCTCACTATGGATGAGTTTGTTATTAAGTTTACAAATTTGTTGAGATATGTACCCTACATAAGGGAAGAGAAGGCAAAAGTTCAAAGATTTCTAAATTGCTTGCCTACTGTATACAAAGAGAAAATCGAGTTTGAAAACCCAAAAACAATGGACGAAGCTGTTAGAAAAGCCAGATTATGTTACCAACAGTTCAAAGGAAAATCTGAACAAGGGAAAAGCTGGGTAAATAAAAATGAGTTCAAAGGGAGGAAACAGAAACCAGCCTATTTGAAAAATTTTGGCAGAGACCATCAGCGGAAAAAGTTTAATAAACCCCAAGAAAGTCAAACTGCTCAGTCCCAAGTATCTTCCAAACAAATAGATGGAGACAGTAAAAAGGAAGGGACAGTCAAAATGAGAGAACCCCTGAAATGTTGGGGCTGTGGAGAACCCCATCTTTTGAGGGACTGTCCACATCGAAACATTCATATGCTCATGAGGGAGTGGGAAGCAACAACAGTAAATGATATAAACAAAAATATACCCACTATCAGTGCAGCCCTAGAAAATCGGCAAGCAGAACATCAAGCAACCATGGTGGAAATGGAGGGTAAGATTTCTGACCTATCTGTTACTGTTCTGATTGATCCAGGTGCTTCTTTGAGTTACATTAGTCCCAAGATTGTAGAAAAATGTAACTTAAAAACTGAAAAATTTCAACAGTCATGGCTGGTACAGCTGGCCACTGGAACTAAGAGAAAGGTAACACATAAACTGCCCAGAACAGAAATTAAATTAAATTAGCTTCAAACAGAAGTAAATTTGAACATCCTGCCCTTAGGGTCATATGATCTACTGATAGGAATGGACTGGCTGGAAAAGAAGAAAGCCTTGATGAACTGCTGGGATAAGACTTTGCATTGTGTAGATGAGGAAGGGAAACCTTTTATTCTCAAAGGGAAACAAAAACCTATTTTTGTAAGACAGATTTCAGCATTGCAATTAAAAAGAATAGCTAGAAAAGGATACCAAGTTTATGCAGTGCATGTGGAAGAAACATAACAGAAAAATGAAGAGGAATTACTGGATGCGGTACCAATAATAAGAGAATTCAAGGAAGTTTTCCCAAAGGAAATCCCTCATCTTCCCCCCAAAAGAGAGATTGATTTCTCAATCGATCTGGTGCCGGGAGCAACACCTGTCTCCCGAGCGCCTTATCGAATGAGTCCTCCTGAACTGATGGAACTGAAAATGCAATTGCAAGAACTGTTAGATAAAGGGTATATCAGACCAAGTGTATCCCCTTGGGGAGCACTGGTGTTGTTCGTGAAAAAGAAAGATGGAACCTTTAGGATGTGCATTGATTATCGTCAACTGAATAAGTTGACCATTAAAAATAGATACCCTTTGCCTAGAATTGATGATCTTTTTGATCAAGTGAGAGGGGCTTCAGTATTTTCGAAAATTGACTTAAGAACTGGTTATCACCAGCTTAGAATTAAAGAAGAAAACATCAGCAAAACAGCCTTTCGAACCAGGTATGGTCACTACGAATTTGTAGTCCTACCTTTTGGTTTGACAAACACCCCTGCCACATTTATGTGCCTAATGAACAGTGTGTTAAACAAGTACTTGGATAAATTTGTCCTTGTGTTCATATATGATATCTTAGTTTACTCAAAAAGTGAGGAGGAACATAAAGAACACTTGAGGATAGTATTGAAAACTCTAAAGGAAAATCAGCTATATGCCAAGTTTAGCAAATGTGAGTTTTATAAAGATAAGATCCAATACTTGGGTCATATTATTTCTGAACAAGGCCTTGCAGTTGACCCTGAAAAGATAAAGGCTATAAAAGAATGGCCTGTACCAACTGATGTTTCAACAGTGAGATCATTCATGGGGATTCCAGGCTATTATCGCAGATTTGTAGAAAGATTTTCTGCCATAGCACATCCCATCACATCATTACAAAAGAAAGGTGTCAAGTTTGAATGGACTGAAAAATGTCAAAACAATTTTGACCAATTAAAACTGAAACTTACTACAGCCCCTATACTGAAAATTGCAGATCCTGATAAAGAATTTGTGGTATGTATGGATGCCTGTAGAGAAGGATTGGGAGGAGTTCTTTTGCAGGAAAATTCAGTTATTGCCTATGAATCTAGGAAACTGAAGATACATGAACAGAATTATAGTTCCTATGATTTAGAATTAGCAGCTGTTATCCATGCTTTGAAAATGTGGCGGCACTATCTTCTTGGAAAGAAATTTACATTGATGAATGATCATATTAGTCTCAAATATTTCTTTTCCCAAACTGATTTGAATTCCAGACAAGCCATATGGTTGTCCTTTTTAAGTGAATTTGATATGGAGATAAAACATATTAGAGGGAAAGAAAATAGAGTTGCTGATGCATTGAGCAGAAATGTGTGTCAGAATATCAATAGTATTGGAAGTAGTGCTCAGATTGATGTAGAAGAGTTGGTGAATAGGATACCAAACCAAGACCCAAATTATGAAACACTTCTGGTGAAATTACAGGAAAAAGGAGAAAAGTGATTTCACTCAAAACCAAAAAGGGCTGATCTGTTATAAAAACAGATTGTATATTCCCAATGTAGAGTCCTTAAAAAGGGAAATTTTGGATGAGTACCACAAACAACCATATGCAGGACATCCAGGATATCAGAAAATGTTAACAGCCCTAAAAAAGAAGTTGTTATGGCCAGGAATGAAGAGAGATGTAGCAGAATACTTAAGTAGATGCATGGAATGTCAACTAGTCAAAGTTGAACATCAGCATCCTGCTGGCCTTTTAAACCCTTTACCGATTTCAGAATGGAAATGGGACACAGTTTCCATGGATTTTATAATAGGGTTACCCAAAACCAAATACCAGCATGATTCTGTAATGGTAGTAGTAGACACTCTAACCAAA